>VWYP01000787.1:413973-570582 GCA_013400435.1 Pycnonotus jocosus | reverse complement strand
TTTTTTTTTTTAATTTGTGCAAAAAAAACACTCTGTGAACGAGCAGATGGTGCTGCTGGGGGATGGCACCAGCCTTGACAGTTGCAGATGCAGAGCATTTACACAGCGCGCCGAAAAAATGGCACAACACAAGCTGCTTCCTGGGAGAAAGACTCACATCGAACAAGTGTCACCACACAAAATACACGGATTTACTGATGCTCTGAACTTATCTGATCCAGCCCCTCTCTTCCAATCAAATATATCCATGCAGGCCAGGCAGTGATGCCATCCAGACAGCTTTGAAGTCTCTCAGAGCTGCCACGTGAGCTGCCCAAGCACAGAGAGGTGGAGGTGCAGACCAACCTGAGCCTGGTTACAACCTGCAAACCGTTTAAACCCACACAAGCAGAATCAATAGGAAGGAGCCCTGCAGAGAAAGCAATTACACTGCAAAAGCAACTATATTACAGCACGGTGAGGGCTGGGAGGCAGGATGCAGGCAGCCATCCTCACTTCTGTGATTACCCACTGGAGCTCTCTCCCGTGCATCTGGCCTGTGAAATGACAAGGTGCAGCCCAGACACGTTCCTGCAATCAAAGTGTTTCAGTTTCTGGGCTCCTGTCACAATTAAAAAGCTCTTCTTTATGAGCCTCATCCTTCAGGTTTGCTGTGCTCCATAGGTAAATGCAGGATTGTGCTGAAGCAAATATGTTTGAAGGGCACAGTGAACTCTCCTTTTCAACAGCTTCATGGCAGTAATAATCTCATTTCCTGGCTCTGCAATTATTTATTCATTGGAGACTGTCCACTTGCCACTGCACAAGACACAAAGAAAGATCATCTGACCATTCCTGGTGATAGAAAATTCAGCTTTTCTATTCCAATTCTTTTATTTGTGGTTTTTCTGCATTTTTTTTCCCCTGAGCTGCTGTAAATGCACACTCTGGTATGACAGGTTGTAAGCAGCTATAAAATGATTGATGAAAACCATATTTAGGCCTTGTTGTGGGAATATTTATTGTAGAAATATGCTTAGTTAACCCTGTAGGGGAAGGGCAGAAAAGGAAGGCTGGGAAGGAGTCTACCTCTGATACCAAAGTGATTGATCTGCTTCAGTTATGATACAGGGTTATGGGGTCACAGAAACATCAGCACAAACTGGTTTTGAATTGCTGAAATCCAGCCACTTTGTTTCCTCTGCTGAAATGATCAACAGCTGGCTTTAAGAAGGATGTTCTCTGGGTGTGCATGACCAGAGTCTTCCTCTCAAGAACAAACAGAAGGGCCAAGCTCTGCAGAACTGGAACAGTTCAAGTGTGAGTTCATATCAGACAGGAACTATCTCAGAGAGGGAGAACTGCAAACCTCCCCTGCCTTGGAGAGGCTGAAAGTCCAACAGCTGAGGGGAGAGGGCACTTGGACAGGTAAAATGACAGAGTTAAGCATGGGACATGGAACTGGGCTGATCTGGAGGGAAGATCCCGAATCGTGCTGGACATTGCCACGCTCCACACAGAGAGAGCAGGGCAGCAAAGGTGAGATCAGCAGCACAACTGCAGCAGCAAGATGTTTGTGTTGGGATTTGGCTGGATCTTGTGGCTGCCAGTCAACAGACACTCCTGAGTATCTGCTCTGGGGTGGAGAGAGGAGGGAGAGCAGGGTATTGCTGTGGTACAGGGCCTGTGAGCAAAACCACATCCCTAAGCAGCTCCACTGGGGAGCTGGAGAGTGGCATTTCAAGGGATGTCAGGCTGGCAGAAAAAGCAGCTGATGCTCTTCACATGCCTGGAAGAAGACAGGAAAGTTGTTTGGGGAAATGGTGAGTAATGGCAAAAGCAGCCAAAGAGAATGGGGTGTGTGAAGGTAAAACAGAGCCCAGGGAGGAATTTCAGAGCCAAGGACTCCAATTACTCTTTGGGCAATCAGCAGGGTGGCTCAGCCTGCCTGTTGTCTCCTGTCTTCAAAAGGTATTTTTCTGCTGGTGTTTTTATTCCTGAAGTTCTTCCCAAACTCTGGAGGAACAGAAGTGATCACTGAAGGCACCCAATCAGTGTCTCCTGCCAGCAAAGGGCACAGGAAGGGTCCTGCCTGTGTGTTCCCATTTCTTCTGCTTCACCTAAGCTACACCTCCCAGAGTGCTGCATAATAGATAATGCTGCAGAGACAAACAAAAAGCCTCCTGCTCTCCCAACTTTGTGCCAACATCAAGGCTCATCATTTATAAATAACAGTTGGGATCTTCGGAAAACAAAGAGCAAAGGTCAGTTTGCAGGAGGAGCTGGGGTTTTCAAAAGGTAGCAGAACACAGATAAAATATTTTGGCTTGAAGCCACAGCAGACACGCAATCAAAGGTGCCTCTCAAGCCAGGAGCTGTGACAACATGCATGTCACTGCCCTGTGTGGCCTTCACTTCATTTAAAGGGTGAGGGATGTTCTGCAAAAAACTGGAGGATACAGGCTCTGAACATCAAACCATGGAAAGCAGCAGAGGAAACCTGTTCTGGCTCATGCCATCAACTCACTGCCTTCCAACCACAGACACCAAAACCCTAAATCAGCTTCAGCTGGTACTGCTGCCCTCTTACAGCAATTTGCATTATGGATTATTTGGCCATTCACTGGCTTCACCTCTGAATAGGACACAAAAGTGACTCTGCCCAAAGGGAAATACCAGCTGCTTTAAGGTCATGAAAAGATGTGCCCAATCTTAACCTGCAAAATATACCTAGAAAAAAATGGGATTTTAAGAAAAAGAATGAATTGTTCACACTTTTACTGATCAGCCTAATCAAAAGGAAGATAACAGCTTTTGGCTGAAAAACTGAAATCCTTTCTGGAGAGTGATGCTTGATCTGTCAGATCAGTGACCTCTCTTTTCCCCTCAATCAACCCACTGCCTTCAGTTTGTTTTTCTGTTTTTAAATATTGATATCTTACAAAGCTTCTCATTGGAAAAAAACCCACATCTGACTCTTCAGCTGTGCTGCCTTGGGCTGCAGTCCTGTTCAGATCACATCCAAGAAGGCTCAGTTTGCACTGGCACATCAAAAGAAGACTTCCCAGGCACTGTGAAGAGCAGCACAGATGATTCAGTGAACAGCAAAGCTTCTCCCCGAATCAATAACCACCCATTCCTGCTGCCACAGCCTTTGCAGCTGCTGCTGGTTTCTCAGCAGGGAATCAGGACTCAGATGTTCACCACTTTTCTTCACTGGATGCCCCATCACAAATCAGCCCCCTGTCTAAATAAAGAGAGAACCACTGGAATCACATATTGTTGTGCTCAAGGAGAAGAAGGAACTAGAAGCAGAATATCAAGCTGCAGCTGGGGAAAAAGAGAAAATAAAAAGCCTAGGTCATAAAAGCAATTTTAAGTGCCTAGTTATAGATTATTCATCAATAATCCAGCAAAGTAACCTGCACTGACTGAGGTACAGCGAAAATCTTGGCATTTCCTCAACATTTTCATGAACAGCGACTTACAAATCACTGCTGAATTTGAAATAAACTTTAAAAAATCCTTCCCTTGTAGACTATAAAGAAGAGGTCTCCAAAGGAAGATGTGCCTCTGTCCTTAGAAGGGCTATTCCTGGGGGAGGTTGGATGACAGCAGCACTGGATGCTCCCTGAACCTCAGAGGTGCAAAGGCAAAAGCCAAGGAGGATTTAGCTCTACTCACACTCAGACAAAATAATTAAGGCTTGAAAGTGAGGAATCTCCTGCAGTTTTATGTAAGGATGGTAAACAAGGGTTGTGCTTGATAGATGAACAGGGAAGAAATACTGTGAGCTGAAGCACTTGAAGTTTTCTTTTTGTTCCATAGGTTGTTCTGTTTCAAAGGGAAAATGAGGAGCAGGCTCCTGCTAGTGCTGCATACAACCTGCCTCAGAAAATTTTAAGGCCAGGCTGGAAGCAGGCTTTAAAATCCTATGGGAGTCAGAATTACAGCACATCAGGAGGAAATCAATGGACATGTAACATTTTATACTGAAAATCTAGAGTAAATCAAGAAAAAAATAAAGAGCAAAAAAAAGGAGTACCATGGAAACTGCTTTCTTTCACCACCCCCCAAGAACAACTTTTTACTGCATGTGCTTTTATGGGAAACATGTTCTAACCAGGAAGATCTTAAAAGCCAAAGAAATGTTTTTGTTGTTTTGTTGTTTTTTTTTTTTTTTTTTTTTNAGTTTTCCCAAGACCATCAACAAATTTGTCCTAAAAGAAAAGGAGCAAATTTGAAGTCGTTCTTGTTTTCACCTGTGTTCTTCCTTCTCCAAAAGCAGCACATGTTATTTAGAAATAAACCAACCAAAGAGGTAGAGCAACTGGTAAATGAAACCTGGAAAATCTGACTTTGCTTTCCTGTCTTAGATCAAAGAACACACGAACTGAGCTGTCTGTAAAACCAGTTCTGTGTGCCTGCATTTCCTAACGACAGCACAGCTTGTCTTGTCAACTCCTGCCTTACAAAATACATAACTTTCCTGCCAAAATAGTTTTGATCAGCAGAAGAGTTGCAGAAGTGTTTTCTGTCCTGTGGTAAGAAGATACAAAGCTCTGCTCTTCAGGCTTCTCAGAAACATGAGGAAAACATCATTTTTCTTTATAATTGGATCTTCCTATTTGTCTTTCAGTGTTTCCATTTTCTATTTTTCTCTATCTTCCCGCTACCCATGCTGCATCAAGCTTTATTTTGTTTTCATTTTTAGCATTAAGAAGTTGTTTTTGTACTGCAGCCTCTGCAAAGCAGCCAGCATCCTGACTGTCAGCAGCAATGTCTAGACACGGTAAATCCTTAAACTCAAAGCCTTTGCACACTTCAGAGAGAGAAATGCAGCCCCCAGAGTCGCTCATGTTTTCTGTGCCCCACTGTCCTCCTTTTCACAGCTGAAATAAAAGGGATTTCGGGGATTGCGGCAAAAATTCAATGCAAAAGCTGAGAGCTCACAGAGCTCACGTTGAGCAGGGATGCTCACACCACTCATTTTTGCTGCCACAGAGTCCAGCTGCAAATGTTTAGAATGAAGAGGAGGTGGGAATCAGATCAGAGCAGCAAAACAAACGCATGATCTGAACAGTTTCTCTCCCTTACACCAGCAGCTCAAGCGAGAAATTTTACTTGTCAAAGGGAAAAAGCAAAATGCATTTGAAGGATCATTTGGGAAATTCTCTGCCTCCTTCATGTTTCTCTCCACAGCGGTTAACCTGTCCACATCAACTCCAAATCCCCCCACAAAAAGGTGAAAAATGCTGAGTATAGAGTGTTTATGCATCTTATGGGGTCAGATACTTCTGCAATGATCACATCACACTTTCTGGACACAAACCCTCCACTGATGTCAGGGTAAGGAACCACAAATGTGGTTCCCAGGGTCAGTTCAGAGGGGTACCCAAAATGCCAATCTAAACAAAAGCTGAAGTAGGTACCCACTGGGCACAGCTGATTGGCTTTAATAGGTGTTGATTACACTGCTCATATTGCATGAAATTAAAAAGCTTACAAATGNGGGATACTTCAATTCCCTGTTGTGCTCTCAGTGTGGGGCACACAACACCAGCTCCTAACAGATAGAACCAGGAACAGGCATAGCAGGATTTAATTCTGATGTTATTAGTCCTTCAGCCAGCCTAAAAAAAATTCCCTGCAAAATTCAAAGCTGAGAGACTCCTGACCAATTTTACTATAAAGGCAAAGGGAAATATTTTCATAGTTGCTGTAAAATTTACTTAACTTTCACCTCTTCAGCACACTGGAAATATCACAGAGCCACTAACTGCCCCCAGAGCGCTGGGGCAGCCAAGGTTCACACTGAAGGAGGCTCTCTGGATTTCATTGCTTCAGAATGAAATTTATTACTGGACAGCATATCAGTTTTATAAATCCCACTGGGCACTCACAGCCTACTGCTGTCCACAGACTCAAATCTGCTTTGGATGGAGATGGCAAAAGTATCTGTACAGCAGGTGAGGGCGTTTCTGCCAAAATGATGCCTTTTGCAGCTCGTTCTTCCACACAGCAGCTCACACTGACTGCCTCTCTGCTGATCTCTCTTTGAGCCAGGCAGGCAAGACTCAAACTGACCCAGCTGAGAGACATCTGCAGCCAAAGAACATTGGAATCCAGCACAGTACCAGAGGGGTGCCACGAGAATGATTACCAAACCCTGCAGGGAGGCCTGGGATGGCCAGGCAGGGCTGCAAGGAGCTTGTTTGTCTTGGCTGTGCCATCCACAGCAACCTCGTTCCTTTTTTCATCTTCTGAGCCAAAAATCAGCCAAAGGGCACCAAGCTATGAGGATGCAGCCAGAGGAGGTGCTGCAGAAGTTCATCAGTGAGAGATTTTTCTACCTGAAGCTACAGAGGCAGCTGACCTGGCCCAGAGGCCAATGCCAGGAGACCAACATCTCCAGAGCTGGAAGGAGCTCTCACAGGCTCTGATGTTTGATATTCTGCAAAGAAGATTACTCTCTTATTTGAAGGACCAGTCCCTAAGGGAATAATAAAATGCTGGGAGGAGCAGTGGCTGCAGAGGTGGTGGGAGCAGGCAGGGACAGCTGAGTGATGGCAGCATGGTGAGACAAACTGCACTTCCTCCTTTCCACCCTGGGAAGGATTCAGTGAACATGCTGAAACCATTAAGCACTTTGCTAGACCAAATCACCAGGAACTAAATCAATGTCCTTTTATTTCTCTGCGAACTTTGACAAAGGAAGAAAAGGAATTATTTTGTCTTCTCCCTCAAAAAATAGCAGCCTTCTTTCATGCTATCTATCTAAAAGCTACATTTCCACTACACAGTTTGAGCCTCATACAAAGTTGCAATTATCCTGCCATCTGCATTCCCTTTTTATCCAAATTAGTGTGTTATATTGCTTATAAATATGTATTTATGGCTACGAGGCAGGTATGCCCCACTGCGGGCACATGTCACTGTTTAATCCAAATACATGGTTTATTGTTTTGCAGTCAGTATTTTTAGTTTGGAGGCAGGTAGACCTGCAGAGCAAATAATACAAAAGAATATGGCCATTACAGAAGTGCTTCTGTGCTTTCAAATTATAGCACTCTTATTCCAGGACTGAACACAGTGAGATGAGTACATTGGCAAAATAATTATTTATCACTCTTAAAAGCTTCCTTTAAAATTTCTACCATTCAAATACTGGCTGGGGAGAGTGCAAAGGACAGTGAAACATATTTTATGCACTTGCTGGTCTGGCTTTTATGCTGATAAAAACTTACTAAACACCAGTAAAGGGACTAGCAGTTATCAGCCCTAATTCACAACAGTGAATTTTTCAGGCCAAACAGATGCCCTTGCAGAATCCCAGCCAAGTGTTAATGACAGCCCCAGCCCTCCTTCCACTGGAGTCACCAGTTATTTTGGATGGCTTCAAACAAGGACAGGTTTGCTCCAACAACCTGAGCAAGCACGGGGCTCTCAGGGAGACACTCCCTGCCACACTGAGTAGGACAGGGACCTCTGACATCCCCCAAAGGAAGGAAAATAACACAAAGGCACAGCCCTCTGCCTCAGGCACTTTTTCTTTGATGTATCATGGGTTTTTTTAAACTCCTTTTTTTTAAAACTGAATAAAAATAACAAGAAGCAGACCTTCAACATGAAACCAGCCACATACACTAAGAG
Organism: Pycnonotus jocosus; assembly: GCA_013400435.1. NCBI lineage: Eukaryota > Metazoa > Chordata > Aves > Passeriformes > Pycnonotidae > Pycnonotus > Pycnonotus jocosus. Next base: position 562,950 of record VWYP01000787.1, on the reverse strand, counting down.
ATCTCTTTATAAAGACACTTTAAGACCTCCTCAAAATCTGTTCCGAGAATTTTGCCATCCCTTATACCTGAGCAGAGCTTGGAGCTCCCCCAGGTAGAATTTTAGTGCCCACATTTACTTGTGTTCCCAGACACATCAACAGGAAAGTCTGAAAGAGAGCTGGAGGGACAGGACCCCAGTCAAGTGCTTTTTACTGAAGCAAAGTCAAAGTTGTCAGGAAAATCCATATTCTTGTCTTTAAAAGTGTTCAGTGTAAGAAAAATAAAGCCCAGGTGTAAACATTTGCTAACTGAGTTTTATTTTTTTCCCCCTATCTGTGCACTTGAAAGGAACATTGAAAGGGCAAACCCATCCTAATCCTATCATGGCAATGTCTTTCTCTGCTTCCTAAAACTGAGATTATCATCTCATTGGTTGTCAGACAGCTCCTGAGAGAAGTAATTCACTGGATTTTCCTGTGTAATCACAGCACAGGATTTTATTTCTCTTGTTATCTGGATGGAAAATGCACACAGCTTGTTCTGTGTCTTGCCCCTTTGAAGTTCCTTACAGACCTGGATGTGCCAGGCTTCAAAACACCCCAGCTGCACTAAGAAAGCTAAATCTGGGCTAACTCCAAATTGCAAGCAACTTGCTTCTTAGCAGCTCATCTCAACACAGGCAGGAAAATTTCCAGTTTTAAATTTCTATTCCAATTAAGGCAATGAAGACTGAAGTCCCCTAAACTGTTGCCGCTACTTTCCAGGACATAAAATTAACGATTTCTACTGCTGTGTACAACTTTCAGTCAAAGTTGGTCTGATTTATAAGCAAGCAGATGGTTCACACGATAGTCCACAATAAATTACAACAGTTAGAAAGACAGCTACATTTTGAGAGTGACAGTGCAGCTGAGCTACAGATGGGTTTATAGATGACCCTTCCAAATTTTAATAATCTTCATAATTTATCTGCAAGGAAAGAAATGTGAGAATTCCTAATGCACCTCCTTGACTAAGTACAAATCACTTTTATTTACACAGGCAATACTTCATGGTCCAGTTATCTTCTTAATTAAAGGCAGCAAGATGCTCATGTTCCATGCAAGTGGCATGGAAAAAAAAACAACAACACTGCTCAGTGTGCAATATGCTCAGCTGGGAGTTCAGGATGCTCTGAACACTCCAGGAAAAGGGAACACATCCATCTCCTTTCTTTAAAAGAAGGCTACAAGGGTGCAAATACTGCTACCACCCATTTATTAATCTCCAGATAAACTTTAGGCTTGTAAAATGACAAGGCTTGTAAAATGCAAGGTCTGATGCGTGAAAATAGGTTCTTAATCCATACTATAAAGCCAGTACTACTGAGCCAGGACTAGGATGGAAAACAGCAGGAACAGAGATCCTCTTTTATGTATAAAACCAGAAGGGATTTGGGGGGTCACTCTTGAGGGGGTGAGGGAAAAAGAAAGCAAATCTTGGGGGTGTCAGATGCAGAAAGAAAGTGGCTGGAAGCAGGTTTAAGAAGTCAGTCCATGTCAGTGATTTCTCTGCCTGGGACCAAACCATATCCATCCAATCCTTCTAAAATTTGGAATTTCACTTGGAATGAGAAACAAATCTAAGTGCAGCTCCTCTGTCTGTTGAGGTGATGAAGGGAGGAGGACCCAGCAGGGCTCTTAAGGCACAGAGTACAGAAGCTCAGAGGTGCACAGCCAGCAGTCCCTTGGGATGACATTTCAGGGCTTTTCCTCCTCTCTAACCCTTGATCTTCCCTTCTAGCCAAATCCATTTGAAAAAGAAATCCACTTTTAAGTGGAAATCCAACACTATCATTAAAACAGAAGGCAGAGCTCCTAGGAAATCAAGTCTGTGTGTAATTTTAATTACCACCTTCCCGGGATTCAAGGGATGCAGCAGAGAAGAAGAGGCACCAGTGACAAATTCAGGCTTTCAAGAGCCAATCACAATTCTTATTTTGGAGATATTTCAGCAGGGATTTCCCAGCTCTGTGTGCAGTTCTGCAGCACATGGGGGAGCAGCACCACAGAGACACATGAGTGGGAAAACCCAGGGCACAGAGCTCATGGGACTGCAGCCACTTACACAAAAAGTGATTTTTACCTTCCCTTTCCGGGCAGCAGCAATGCTCCTTCACCCACTACACAGAACAATACTGAAGTTAAATTTGTTGAGTTTATTAAAAAAAATTAAATTATTTTATAAATAACCAGCATCTAAAAGTCTTTGGAGTTTATATGAAGCCCTTATTTATTACTATACACATCTCTTAGGTTGTTTAATTAAATATATGAAAAATTGTAGATGTCAGATTATTTCTGGGATGCTCTTTACTATGTTATTTGTCTTGTTTGTTTCTGTTACTCTTCACATATTTAAAGCTGCATTGTGCATTTCTGAAAACCCAGAGGAGATCACTCTAGAATTAGTACGGATGTTCATCTGTTACTGAGCTCTGAGTTTGGCACTTTATTTTAACAATATTCATCAGGTTCAGGAACTGCTACCACACTTCCCTCCAAGACAACCCTGGGTCATACTACTGTTCTTTAAAAAGATCGAGTGTTGATTATTTAACAACATTTTAAATATTCTGTAACTATAAACCTTTGGTTGACTGCAATCCTTTCATTTGCTTTCAAGAGGCCGAATCCACATGCAGCACAAGAAAGCAGAAGTTGTCTGACTGCAGTAAGATCCCTGCTGCTGCCCCCAGCCCAAAAATAATTCCAGGGTTACCACAAGCAACCCAAAAGGCAGCACAGGCTATTCCAGTGTATTCCAAAAGCCAGAGGAACAGTGTACAAGGTTTGTGTCACTGTGTGTTAACAGAGTTTCTAGGATTCATCTGCTGAAGGCAGCAGGGAGGCTCCAGCTCCCCAGACTGCAGATCAGACCTGGCTGGCAGCTACATCCTCCTCCAGCTAACAGCAGAAATAATCCTGGCTGGGGGATAAAGCAAGGATTATTAACAGGTAAGGTAAGGTAAGGTAAGGTACCTTACCCTTCTTGTTCCTTGCATTCAGTAATCTGTCAATGGTGTGGAAATTACTTTCACAGCCTCAGGAAAGGGACACCTTTTGCACCCCCTGACGTATTAAAATGTAGATCAATATGGTAATATGAAAACAGTAAACTCCCCAGTAGCAAGAAGTAGTTCTCACTTCTCTTAGCAATCAAATATTATTTCCATCAATGTAACTAGAGAAAAAGAAATGTAGGTAGTGATTTGTCAGTCTATTTATCAAACCAACTGCTGCACCTGGTTCCCACATATTTTATATTAAAAGGTGAATGACATGTAAGGTTTTACAGGTTCCGTTTTAATTCAGGGCTGAAAGCATTTATAGATATGAAGGTTTTCTTATTAAGTTTTCTTCCTGAGTGATTATGCTTGCTCAAATCAATTCCTAGCCATCTTACAAAGGTTACAACCTTCAATAATTAAATGGGGTATCATATTGGCTGTTTTGTTCATTATGCTCCAAGTTCCAATTTCTACAAGAGCACTGAAACGCTAAGATCAAAGGATGTTAAGTTTATTTAATTAGCTATCTGCCATTGTTATCAAAAGGGAAGGTTGGTATCTGACTCAAATTAACACTTTAGATCAGGAAACAAGACAGATGATATCTTCTGACACGGATCCTGGAAACTCTGTAGTTGTTTCAGTTATTTCAAAGCTGCTCAGGACATACAGGATTGCATTAGAAAGACCAAAAGTCACCAACAGCCAACAAAGTGCTGCTATGAAAATCTTATTTCAATCACACTTGGGTTCTTTCTCATTTCCTGTAGTTAACATTCTTGCCACTTTTGTCAAGCAGTCACTCTTGGCAGCATTGAATTTTAACTACACATAATTTTAAACCAACATGAAATAGGATTGAACACATAATAAGGGTTCACTGTGCTAATGAACAACATTTCAGGCCCTTGTGCCAAGGCACCACCTCTCTGTTATCCAGAAAAGCTGTAACTGGTTAAAAGTGAGCTGGATTTCAGAACTGCCAGCCATCCTCTGCCTCAGAAAGAACAGGGACTCCAGCTGAGGGTTGTTTAGGATTCACCTCAAAAGAAAGCAAAGACAGTGTGAAACTTCAGAGGTCCTGGAAGAGTTTTAACTGTGGCTTACACAAACCAGAGCCATGGGTACCAACTCTGGAACTGCCCAGAGCAGTGTCTGGATGAAGTCCTCAAAGCCTCACTCCCCAAACTGCATCTGTAGAGAGAGGCCAATGGCCAAAGCAATTTATCCAGCAACCACATCACCCTGCCACCTCATGGTTTCTTTCTTTAGGGCTACAGAAGCTCATTCCTTTCCCAAACACTTACTGGTCTTGATCGGATTTCTTTGGCGTAGAGAGGTTTCAAGAATTCTGAATCTCCTTCAAGCTTCAGACCCTTTTCTGTGATCCTCAGGTTCCCCATTCCATCCTGAAAGACAGGAAAAAGAAACAACCCTATTAGTTACAATTACTAAGTTCACCAGGCTGCCAATAGCTGATTTTTTTTTTCCATTGAAGATAACATGTCTAGCACTGGGAGGCACTAGAGAATGCAATTACTTGTGTCATCCTTGTAGCTCAGTTTCTGTGAAAAAAATATTTCTATTCAGAACTATCTGCAATGCCCCCCAGTAAACCATTTACACAGATGAAAGATGTTCCTTTAAGCTAAGTCATTCCCTGCTCACAGAGAGGCAGTGATGCTCTGTGTTAACAGGAAACTATTCACTGTAATATTCACTGCCTGCCTTTATAATATAATCATATACCTGCTCATTCACAACAAATCTCTGTAAAGAGTGAGTGATTAAAATCTGTACAGATACACAGAGAACTGTACCAAAATATATTGCACCTCTGACACATGGAAGTTCTCACTTTTATTAAGATGAGGGATTTAACTTCGTTTAGGTTATAATTGCCTAGAAAGGGTGTGTAAGAAACAGTGTGGGTAGGGAATTGCACAGGTACCTCTATGATCAAAACCACATCAAATGTAAGGTATTTTTCCAAGATTCAGGGTGATTGTCAAAGTTTGCAAGGATTGAGGTAAACTGTTTTTTTTCTGAGAAAAAAGATGGTTTGAAGAATACCTTTTAGCAAAAAACTTCAACCACCAGGATCAGAGAGTAACACCAGCACCTCCATGCCCAACTCACAGCTCTTTTGGAGATTTCATAGGAAAGGGGAATGCACTTGGGTAGAAGGCATAGAAAAGATCAAGTGAAAACCAGGAAAATCCAGGAAAACCACCTGTATTTGGATATACATCTAGCATGCTTTCCAATCCAGATACAAAAATGAAGTCCTTGTCTACTTCCCATTTGCTTACTTCCTCTTCCAGCCCCAGACAAGGAATCAGTGTCTCTCCAAGAGAGTGGAGATCTAACCCAGACAGATTTCCATGAGCTGCTGCCAGAAGGCCTGAATTTGGAGGGATGGAAATCAGAGATGTCACACGGCTCAGCAGCAGCACTGGTCACCTGCCAGAGGTGCTCCTGTTCCAAGAAGTGCCATTCCCAGGCAGTTCCCTGCCAAATAAAGATTGCTCTTGCCAGATCCTGGTGTCTTATGAACAAAGGTGATGCTGGTTGATGAAGTGACCACTGTGATCTCATTTTGAACTGAAGGATGCAAGCAAATTTGAGAGACAGATGCTGGAGATGCTACTGAGATGGGTCATAAAATGCCACTCCCCACATTTGTCGACCCTAGGTGTAAAATATTGACCTATGAATTCTGGGCTGGTGGTGGCACAGAAGGTGTTCATTTATCTCAAGCAAAAGAATGAGGGAGAATGAGTGAAATATGATTATGCACCAAAAAGCCCAGATTAAATTTTGATAGCGGTGTGCTTGGCGATTTGAGTGAGCAGGAATTATTACAGTTATCTGCAGGCCCTCACACGTTTTGGGCTGCTAAAAAAAATCTCTACAGTTTTTTTTTTTTCCCCCCCCAAAATAGATTATCTCAGTAAGGTTACAAGCCCTGAGGGCTTTCACACAGCAGTGTCTTCTCTGGTTTTATTAAGAAAAGTTGCAGGTCAGGGAAGCCAGCTGCAGGAAGGATCATCTCTGTGGACGTGCAATGCTGACCCCTCCAGGGCTTGCTCCTGAAATGGGGCAATACTTTTCCAGTAACATGGCCCTAGGGATGAAAGGGGACTTGTCAAGCCACCACTGAAGCTGTGGCAAACCAGCAATTTCAGTGATTCACAACTCTGTTCTGTTGTGAGTATTGACACAGATCCACAACCCCACTCTGCTCTTCTCTGGGTGTTTCTCTTTCTCTCCTTCACCCTCTATCTCCCAAGTGTGGACCAAAGGATTTTCACATATTAAAAATGTACAAAAGGGAAGTTTAGCTGACAGCCAGCAGGTCCTACACATCCCAAAAGAGGTATCAGGCCTCTGAGACAATATACTACAACCAAAACATCAAGGACACATTTGATTAATCAAATTTGGTTCATCCTCTTACAAACCCATTGGATTGGAGAGATAGAGGCATTTCCCCATGGTTTTTTCTCAAACCCTGAGCAAAAAGCAATCAAATCTCAATCTCAGCCTCCACCCTCCCCTCACCTTTCCCTCCTCCTGCATCTGCCAGAAGCAATAAAAGCTGTGCCCACCACACATCCTCCCCTGAGTTCCTGGTGTTTGGGAGTGGATCAATGCTTAGCACTGTCATGTTTCTCATGATTAAAGCTGACAGCTTTTTGTGGTGACAGTCTGGGTCAGCAGGTAAAAAAACCAAGCAAAGGTTGTACCCTAAGTTTAACAAGTATCTTGGCCTCTTATCATACTACCACTATAAAATAATATTCCTCTATTACTTCTCATTAGAAATAAAAATAAGAAGCTTACAGGATTATATAGAGGTCCCAAAATACAGATACATTAGAGAGAAATCATTGTTAGAAAGGCAACTTCACATGTTGTTTTGGATAAAGTATCTTCATCCTCCCTAAATTATATGGTTTAATAACAAATAAATGTCATTTTCTGCTACAGAGAATAGATATGAAAGTTCCTATGAAATTTCATGGACTGTGACCTATAAAACGTAGCAGAAAACTGCCTAGAGTGACAAAGACCAAGATGTTTTATTAAACATTGTGTCTGTGATTGGTATATATCCTTATCTGCCACTCTTCTGCTTGTGAATAAGGAGAAGTATTGATTATTTCATACTCTGCCATCTGAAAATCATTGTTTCTCTCCTTTTCACTAACAGACTCCTCAGCAGAGTGGATGACTTTATAGTGCAGGCACAAATCAGGTTTGTGGGAGCTCCCAGAAGGCAAACTCCAAACAGGGGGCACAGAGTTGGGAACCTTTCACCACTACCTGCTTTGAATTTTTGTGATATTTGGGAGGGGATGGCAAAAACATTCCCAGCAATTACATCATTTATGCCCTCTCTCTTTTTATGCAGTGCTTTGGTACTGGACAGGCATAAAAATTTATGTGCTACTGCTGACTGCTCTGGGTTGAAAGGGGACAGCAATCCTGAATGACATAAAATGTCATTTTGGTGATGTTGAATGGGAGAGGAATTTTGGATTTTAGTAGCTTGAGAAGCATCTCATTTTTACAGCCAATTATGAAGGATGGTATTACTGTGAGGGGAAGAGCTCAGCATTGATGGTGTCTGATCACCAAAGCTGCCTTTTGGTTGGCAATGTGGCCACACAAGTGGCTAAAGCCCAGCTTGTGTTTGTTTTACTTTTTCAACAATTTGGGTTAATTTAATTTTACTTTTTTTTTTTTTAATTTTTTTTTTTATTGCAAGGCTGGAAGCAGGAAGATCCAGCCAACAGAATAAGAAAAAAACAGCCACCAGAGACATGTAACTGCTGTGGTAAAGGCTTAAAACTTAGAGTAGGCTTAGATTAGAGACTAGGAAGAAATTCTTCCCTGAGGGTGGGCAGGGGTGGCACAGGGTGCCCAGAGAAGCTGTGGCTGCTCCTGGATCCCTGGAAGTGTCCAAGGCCAGGTTGGAGAGGGCTTGGAGCACCCTGGGACAGTGGAAGGTGTCCCTGCCCATGGCAGGGGGTGGAACACAATGGTTTGTAAGGTCACTCCCAACCCAAACTTTTCTATAATTTTACAAAAAATACTTGGGATTGGTACTGGATTGATTCCACACAGGGACAAGGGGAATTTTCAGTGCTGTCTCCTTCATGAGCAGCTTTACCAGACCAGGCTGGGCTCACACTGCAGCTTGACCTTCTCAAGACCCAAGGTGACAGTGACACATCCACTGTGTCCCTTGGTGCCAGCATCCTTTGTTCTTTACAAACATAAAATTCAGCCTCCAACTCTTCTGTGCTTCCTGTGTTCTCCTGGCATTGCTGAACAAATTTCCTGTTTATTGAGGTCTTTCTAAGGATTTTAAGGACACTGGTGACAGGTGACAGATTGCTCCAGCTGTCTGCTGGCCACCACCAGCTCCAGTGGGTGTTTCCCACTGGTTCTCCCTGCACCTCCATCCCTTTCCACTTTTCAGGAGGAGAAGGGTTGGCAAGGTTTGTCTCTGCACAGCAGGTGAGCATTTATTTTTTTTTGCTAGGAATAAACTGAAGTTATGTTCAGCAATGTCCTGTGGGAGAGAATTATCTCTGGAGACTGCTTGTGTCAGATGGCTGAAACACCTGATTATCATTGCTTGTATTATTGATTGCTGTGCTCTGCACTGCTCCCAGATATGTGCAAGTTATTACACAGCTCAATACATCCAAAGTTAGGAAAAAAACCCTCAGCAAAGGCAAGTGACCTCGTTTTTTTGGTGTTTTTTTTTTTCCCTCCTGGGCAGATATCTGTGTTGTCCTTTTCTCTCTGACTTACCATTAAATGTTTCCACATTCCAGGTACAGAACACAACATTGCCAGGCCTTCACAGCCTCAAACTTGTTCTAATTGCATCTGCCCTCCCTCCTTCTCCTCATTTTCTTCAGCTAATTCATCATCTTAATAAGGATCCCAGTATCCAGCTGTGGAACAGCAGCAATATTTTCCTACAGAAGCCACCTACCAGCAGCACCAGCCCTATGAAGTTAAATCTGATTACACAGCTTGGTCCAGAGCAACATAAGTAAGGAGATAATGTGTGAAAACTTCTTCCTCTGGCATAAGCCCTTGCTTTGAGACCTCATGTACAGACTGAAGTTTGTGTGGACAGCAGAGAAAACCAAGGCAATGCAGGATTACACAGCACACACAGCCCCATCCCTGAGTGCACAGATCCAGGATTATGCTGTGAATTGCACTCTGAGCTCTCATGTCCACCACTGCCATCATCTCCCTCTTCCTCTGCTTCTTGAGCTCAGATGTCCCTGTCTGATGCCTTACTGCAGCATTTGCCTCTAAAGGTGACAGGTACAGGGCAGGAAAAAACTGTGCTGAGGCTTCAGGGGGTGAAGGAAGGTGACCCCAAGAGCCTTGGATCACTGTGGGACAGAGCAAATCCTTCTCCAGGGCAAGAGGGGGACACTGGTGAAGCACAGCTAAAATCCTGCAGCTGTGTGGTGCACTGAAACATCATTATAAATGTAGCCAGAGCAGCAATCAGCTAACTCACTGCTCCCTGCAGAAAGCTCCATCCAGAACCCTGTGACAGCCTGTGAGGAGACTCTAAATAATCCCTGGTGCTGCAGCCATCAGTCACAGGAGACATGGATTGGAAGGAGCACAGACCAGCTGTGGGAGTCACCCACTGCAAAAAGACCTCTGCAAGCTGATGCTGAAGTTGTTAAGAGCTCTGTGGGCACTTTTAGTTCCCTCCATGGGTGTGAGGTTATTTGTGATAGCTACAGGGAAGTCAGGTGGTTTCTAGCTTTGTGCAAGTGGAAGGGATTCCCTGCAGACCCACGATGGTTATTGTAAAATTTAGCCCAAACAAAGCCCTTGCAAAGCTCAGAGCCCTTCCTTTCCAATGGTAGCTCCTGGTTTTGTGAGCTCCTCTGCATGACTGCAGAAACAGAGGCAGAGAGGAGAGGATACAACAACAAGAGCACAAGAGCTGAGAGGACATCCCAGCCACAGCAATGAGATTTGATACAGAACATCCTGGCTTCATTCCCATCATGCTCAGGATTGGGGATGGCATCAGGGATGATTTCCATGTGCACATCCCCACAGCACCCTTCTCCCTCTGTTCCTTCCACACTGTCCAGGTGCTCCCCAGAGCCAGCACCATTTCTGAGGAATGACACTCAAAGAGCCCCAGGAAGCTCAGGTGGAAGGGAAAAGACACTGAGAAATTTGCTGTAGTGGAAGTTAAGGAGAAAAGTCTTAATTTTAATTAAAAAATGAGCAGCAAGAACAGGCTCAAATGTGGTTTTCCAATCACTGTTTCAAATAAGTTACAACCAACCAAAGCAACTAAATCTCACCCATCGAAACAACTCCAAGCTAGTGCTGGAACAATTTCTAAACAAATCCTTCAGCCAGAGCTTGAAGAAAGCTCAGCTCTGGATTTACTGCATAGTGCTGGAATTACTCTAGGCAGGAGGTATTTTTTTCCAAAGCAAAGTGCTAGAGAGTTTATTCAAAGTATGGTCAGGTGCAGCACCACAAAACCAGGATTTCAATGAATTAAGCCACCCCATCTGAGAGCACATTCTGCAGGGGAAAAAAGATTAGCAGACCTTCTGGGGAAATGATTACAAATCCCAGCATTGTTACTACAACTCAACCATCTTATGCAGAATTCTCCTCTAGGGCAGTAATTTCCCTTTCCACTGGTACAGCAGGGAAGAGATGGAAACTTGGCTTTTACTCCTCCAAGCCATTGTTACAAAGCACTTTGGCACTGCAGCATTACAAAATGAGCCACTTCTCTTGAGCACTTTTCTGCCTTTTTTTTTTATTTTTCTCCAACACAAATAGTAAGGTTTCACACTTTAACATCAACACACATCCTAAATGTGTCCCTGGAATTCTCCATCTTTTTCAATCCAGCTCATTACCATAATTATGCTAACTAAAAGGGAAAAGTCCCATCCTGCAGAAAGTTGTGCTCACTCAGAAGTGGGAAAAAAAAGATTTTTATGCTCGTAGGAACAAGAAGTCTTCTAATGCAGTGATTTAATAATAAAATCAGCACAGAAACTCACTGATGCAGAGGGTGCAGAGAGAGTTCTTATAAATTATGGCCTAATGCTCCTTAACTATGATAATCTGTCAATCACCAAATGAAGGACAGAACAAACACTTCTTTTTCAGACTATAAAGATCCTGGACACTGTGGCATTGCTGCTCCAAGTTACACCAAGGCTGATTGGACTCATTCATCTTTATAGTGCTGGAAGAAGTTTCCAGGGAAAAAACGGGATTTTTTTCTGCCCCCCCTTTATCTTAGTGGGTCCCTTTTGTGTTCTGTCCTTACACTCTGAAGTAAGATTTTTCTGACTAATACAGCATTTGGCAGTTCCCCTTAGCAGCAGTGAAGCTGCAGATTAAGGAGTAAAGCAGAAGCTCTCCTGTGGAGTGTCTGAAGGTGAGCTCTCAGAAATGGGGCCAATTATTGGGTCATTTTTGTCTGATGTGAACATGCCAAAACAACCCAGGGGCATTAATTAGAGCACAACACCAGGTCTGGGCAAAGGAACGAGGCCCATGCAAACATGGTGTGGTTTCAATCCCGTCCAAAACTCACACCAACACCCAAGAGAGCTCAGAGCACAGCTGAAGAGACCCAGCAGGGCTGTGCCCACTCTCACAAGTCCCATCCCTAAGGCACATTTGATGATTCCAAACCCAGATAGATTTACAGGCTGTGGGGACAGTGACTGGAGCTGCCCTGACCTTCCCAAACCCCACATCTGTGTGAGAAACTCCCTGCCACGGCAGCCCCAGCCTCCAAAGGGGGGTAATCATGATGTGCATGTGTATTTTCAGCTGCTTCATTTACCCCACCATAACCTCCTCTGTTTCCAAAAGCCACGAGGAAGCAGGGTGGGCAGGGAGGAATATTTTCAGTGCACCTCAATTAATCAACTTCTGAGCCCCCATTCAGCCAGTATCAGGCTTTTAGCTGATGAGCCTGCACTTGCAAATAATCACCCCCTGCCACCTCTGCAGTCAGGGGAGAGAAAATGGCAGAAGGGTCCATCTAGAACCCAAATCACTCTCTGGAATTGCTTCCTACCCAACGCTGTGGGTGAAGTCACCCTCTAATGTGACTTAGGCATCTTTTCTGGTTGCCTTTAGGTTGCTGCAATAAACCTGGAGCTCAGTGCAAAATGCACTGAAAGTGCATCAGGACTCAAAAAGAAAACAAACAGGTTGCCAGTCAAACCAATAAGCAGATACTATGAAATGAAGTATATTTTAAAAATGTGATTCCAACTATATCCACATAGAGCGACTTCAGGGATTATCTTAATGATTTTTTTTTAATCAAGACTCATGCTTTCAATAAGAGATAGGAGATGGAGCATGTTCAATTTATTTATACAGGTAGATAAAGGAAATTTCCTTTAAAATCATATTCTCTCTGTTAAGAGGAATCCACACTCCCACGGTTAAGAAACTGCCCTCATGGCCAAAGAACCACCACTGAATTTTTATAGCTGTATTTGTCACAAAAAATATATATTATTTTGCTCTTTCACTATCAGAATATACAGAAAAATAATTTAAACTGTCTTCCAGACTTATCTACAGTGTGTCTATGACATTGTTTTTAGCAAGAGAGGCTCTGGGGATGGCAAAGAAATGAGAGAACTGAAAGTGCTGCTCCCAGAGAGGCTGAAATAAGGATATTGCTTCTATTGCTTTTTGAATTGCCAGTAAATAATTATTCATAGAGGAAAATATATGAGTATGTTTAGAGCCCCTCACCACCATGAATGGTGGGCAAAGAATCATGGGGTGCAGATATTGATGTAAAACTGCTCCATGGATTTACACCCACCTGGTGCCTGGCCCTGGAGCAGCAGGAGGAAATCACTGATGGAAAGAATGGTTTGGGTTGGAAGGGATCCTAAAGATCATCTCATTTCAACCTCCCCTAGAACAGGCTCCCCTCCAAGGGGAAACTGAGGCACACAGTCAGGCATCCACCAAGAGCCACACGAGAAAACTGTGCCAAGGGAGGCACAGCCAAAGTCTGCTCCACACCCTGTTGTGTGACAGAGCTGCAGCTGAGAAACTATAAATATCCTGCTCGTGAGAAACAACAGGTTAATTTTAGCAACTTTCAATGCCAGTAATTCAGACTCCAGCTCCTCTCTCATCTCCCCACAGTTTGCATCCCTCTGCCTCCTTGCCAGAAGGTGCATTATGCTTAATGCCCTTTGTCTTCTTCACAGCTTTCTAATGCACATTCAGAAGTGTTTACTAGACTAAAATCAGTGATGATTAAACAGCAAGGGAGCTAGGAACTTGCTGGCCAGCAAGCCAAATCCAGAAGCCTCCTGCAAGACAGCACTTCCTGATGTAACATCCAAAATTATCATCATGGTAGATTATACATTTGCAAAGTAACAGTGAGACAATTTCCCCACTGTTTACTTTCTGAGGAAAATAAAGGCGATAAGGTTTATTTTTTGTATCCAGAACTCATGTGTGGGGTGTTTTTAATTTCAAATTATTTATTGAGTGGGTGCTTACTGAGTCATGGGGGACTTCTGCCAGATGCCAAGAGATTCTCTTGGAATTCAGCAGTACAATATTATGTGTATGAAAGTCAGGTGCTCACCTGAAACAACCAAAAATCACATGCAAAAATATACAGCTGGCAGCAGCAAGTGACAACAGAGCAAGAGACAGCAGCTTTTTAAAAGACTTTTCTTTTAAACAGAGGGTCTCAAAGCCACGGGGAAGTGATTGCTCTTACTGTGCTTTGGCCTTTAGAGAGCACAGCTCTGTGTGCCCCTTCATTGCAGAAATATGTCTTTGGGGATATTAGCATTTCCTCCTTGTTCTGCTCCTTTCTGAAGCAAGACACCAGCAGAAACAAATGCAGTGACTCACAACCTGCATAAGTTATTAATTTATCCACTGCATGCAACCTCACCTCAGCCTTAAAAACTTTTTTCAGCAGTACCAAGATCACTTAAATCACAAAGTCCTTTGAAATGAATATGAAGTGTCTCAGATCTGGATTTCCTTTGGAGCATTCCTGCAGGCCAAATGCTGCTCCTGGGCACAGCCTGGCAGCAACACCCTCATGAGTCAGAAGTGATGCTCCCTCCCCTCCAGCCTGGCAGAATGAGCAAGGGTGAGCAGAGCACGTGGTGCCCACAATTTAAACACCTTTTGCTCTCCAGTGGGTGTCTTCAAGCTTTGGCAGAAGCCCCTGGTTATGCTCCCTGGGAGCTCTGCAGAGAAAATAAACAAACCAGCACAGGAGGAGGACACAGCCCTTGCAGGGAGCGGCTGCCCAGTCCCAAAGGACAGCCCTGGTGCTCGGCAGGCAGGGAGATAGCATCAGAGTGAGTTAAAAAATGTTAAATGAACATTAAAATCATGAGCTTGGTGAAATGGTTTTGGTCAGGCAGTGCTGCTGGCTGGGAGGTCACTGGGGTGCTCCTCCCCACAGCTCTCTGCAGGTACAGTGGGGCTGGCTCAGAGGCAGCAAGAGGAGACTCAGCTCTCCATCATGCTCCAGTCAGGGCTCTGAGGGTAACCCAGACTTTTCTTACAGCTTTTGGGCTGTTTTGGCAGCCTGTGCTTGTTGCTGCCTGGATAAGACATTTTTTTCCACAAAAAAGGACCTCTGGGGGATAATGACACATCATCACCAACTGCTGCACTTGGGTAGGGACCAAAACTGCTGGAGAAGGAACTTTGATCCATTAAAAGAACAAAAACACAGAGCCAAGCATGCCAAGACTAACTTGTATTTCCCTTTGGCTGTCCTTTGGTGAGCATCCAGACCTTGCCTTCAGAAGCCAGGAGATTTCAGTCCCTCTCTGCACATCTGCAGCTCTGCCCAGGACACTGCTGTGACAGCGGGGCTGGAGCTCTGCCCCTCTGCCACCTCTGCCACCTCTTCCCTTTCTCATCCACCTAAATCCTGAACAACTTCTCTCCCTTGTTTTGGCTTTCCTCGCTGACCTACTTGACAACGTTAGTGAATTTAATCTCAAAACACTCAGGGAATAGAGGGAAAAAAAATATTTTTCCCAGGCTACCGATAAAGAGCGGCGTTTCAGGGAGCTTAAATGGCTCAGTGGGACATTTTGGTGACCAGAGGAAATTTAGAAGCCTATGATAAATTTGGGATATTAATGTAAGAATAAAGTCGAACTGCTGGAAGCAATATCTTATTGACAAAAGTGCTAGAAAGCTGCAAAGGTAATAAACGAGGAATTGAGATGGATTACTGGGGATATGCTTTTGAATGTATTACTCAAAGCCAGCTGTCGGATACCTTGTGAAGCCCTTATATGCCTGGGTAAAATATTGCCCCTATAAATATCTTTCCCCAAATGGGACTGTTAATTAGAGTAACTGTGCTAAATGTGGTCAGTGACTTGTTATCAAGGCAGAAGTACTAGTGCAAATGTTAATTATTCTAATTGGTTCTTTCCAGCCTGTCTTTGTCGACACTGTAAAAAATGTATAGTTCACAGCTATGGCTATAGCTACATACCATAGCTTTTTTCTCACTTAAGGTTTATTAAAAAAAAGTCCCATTTCTTCCTTTCAGTTATTGGTGGGGTCTGAAAGAAATAAGCAATCTTGGCAACCAGTGCAATACACTGCATATCTCTAGGAAATCCTCAAAAAATATCTAAAATGGGGAATAAATATCTAACATGGGGAATGGGACCAGCTCACCAGAATACCTTCCTATGGGATGCTTTCTGCTTTATCAAACAATTTCCAAATTATTAAATGCCTGACAAAAATTTCTTGCTTTAATTCATGTTCTAAGTTGCTGTAGGCTGTTGGAGACATTCCTGAGAAAACCATGTTTATCCATCTAATGCTTAGAGATTATGTCATAATGTTTATTCCCAACATTTGTTACCAAATGAGGGGGGTCAAAATGTCACACGACTTGGTCAGAAGTCCTAGAATTTCTCAAAAAATGAAAGGCATTACCTAAATACAGAGGATTTTCATTAAATGAAAAGCTTATTTAAGCATTTGCTCATGGTCCACAGCATCCTTTCCAAAATAAAAGATTAAAAAAAAGGAAAAAAACCCCTACTGTTCTTACAAAATGGCAGCGGAAGTCTTTGTAACTTGAAAGACTTTTTTAAAGAATAAGCTTGAAAAGATCTGTTTTGGAGCTGAAAATCCTCTGTATATAACTTAAGGACAGTTTGAGTTATTTTGGGCAGAATTTTAATTTTTGTGAGACGATGAAAGAACCAAAGGAATATCTCAAACGGCAGACTCTACTGAAGGAAAACAAACATTAAGACACTAATTATATAGACACAGGCAGTATTTCTACTACTCAAAAAAATAAACAGAAAGAAAATTGGGATTCAGCTGCAACTCATTAACAACCTGTACTTTCAAAGCTTATTGATGTGTCTAGGACAAATATTTCATAGAAATATTGAAATTTACAGTGAGGCTACGCAAAGCCAAAAATATAATCTCTGACTCAAATCCTCCCTCAATTCAGCATTTCTCTGATCTTACTATTTTTTTTTTTTGTCTCAGCTTGTTCAACTCTTCCATATCCACTCTAAAATTGTGCAGTGAGTTTGTTAAAGTCCTGCTAAAGGTTGTTTTTTTTTGTTTTTTTTTTTTAACTTTCATCCTCCTCTATCATAACCATGAGGGAAGAAAACCTTATGTAATTTAAGATAATAATAGCTTCACTTGTTAAATATCAGACTAAGTATTTCTGGAAAAGCGTTGGAAAGTAACATGAGTAAATAGAGAAAATAGCAGGGTATGAAATTCTTATTAGTAATTAATTTGTCTCTTTCAAGACAGCTGCCTGAATGATGTGCAGGTAGCTGAAATGAAACACATTAATTGCGTTAATTTATCGCAGAATTTAATTTAGAACCTTTGCCTTTTCGGGTTTTTTAACAGGTTAAAGTCCCAAAGAGAACCCAAGGGCACCTCAAACAAAACTTTGCCACCTTTGAACTACTGTGTTTACTGTGACATGAAAGAGGACTCTGAAGAAAAAAGCTGAAGAAACGAGCCCAGCCTGTGGGTGCACCAGACTTGCAGAGGAATCTTGCAGCAGTTTCTCATTTACACTGAATGAACTGACCTCCTCTTTGCCACAGCATCAAAAATAATTCCTTTGCCTGCATAGTATCTCATTTTTAATGTCTCTTTTTTTTTTCTGTTGGATCTTATGCTGGCTTTCTAAAGAATTTCTTGTTTGTTGGAGTAAGGCAGAGATTCCTAAATCACTGAAAAATACAATCTTGTTTACTTAACTTTTGGGTAACGCAAACATCTTATACACACATTTACTTTTTAAATTTTCCTCTGGCTATTGAATTTGTACATTATTAGTGTCTTGTTAAGCTCTCTATAAATCTTTCAGAAAGAGTCACTTAAATCTGTGAGCTCCCCGTGTTTTGGCTCCTCACAGCATTCGGGACCGCGTTCAAATATTCGTGTTCTTCAAGTTCCAAGAAAAATCTTATCTGTCCCTGTAATCACCCAACCAATTTTGCATAGAACAGCCTTTTATTTTTAGAACAAAGAGAAACCATTTGCCAATCAGTTTCTCTTTCAACTGATAGCTGCAGACCCTGGTTCAGTGGTTCGCTGCTGCCTGTATCCAAATCTGGAAGAAGCTGACGTGGAAAAGGGCAGCACAGGCATGGCACTGCTGAAATGGCCTTTCTCCTCCTCATTGCACGAAATTTTGGTGAAAGCCAGTCTCCAGTTTAGTTCAATTAGTTCTCTAATGCAACATGAATTCCACCTCATAGACTTCAAATCCCTGGTTATTGCTCATGTAGTTTTAAAGACCCACAGTTAACAAAAGCTTGGGCCACGGTTAATAGGGGCAATATCTTTAATTGGTGTAGCCATGAAACATCAACAGCTGTCCCTGCATTACCTACAGAGTGTTTTTCACTTAGAACATAGAGTGGAGATGAATTAATTCAAATTAATTAATGTCCTTATGTATCCTGGTGTGGACATTCACTGGATGCTTCCTCAGCAAAACAAACGGGTGTGTGTTTAATTGTGGTTCATTCCGGGCTGATCCATTAACTGTTGTGTGTCTGCCCAAGAATGCACGTTCATTAACTCTAGTTAATTGCTATTCAATTACCTTGAGTTATAATATGTCCCTAAACACCAGTGCAGACAGGCCCCCTGGAGATTTCATGTACTTCAGCCATTAATTAAGATGTACAGTGTATTGTTGGTAACTGATTACATCTACTTTTGAAATAAAAACTTCACAGCTACGCTTAAACTGTTTCCTATTAGGATTTTTTCAAATCTCCTAGATGGGGTAATTGGAGTGGTAACATTTCTTCCGTGCAATAAACCACTCTTGGTTATTATCATGACTGCACTTGGCCAAAGATGTTCCATGTCATCATTTTTTTTTATACAACCCATTTATTATGATGGAAATAACAGCTTATATTTGACCTGATTATCTCAGGATGATACTCTCATGATGACAGACGTTTTGTAAATTTTAGGGGGGTTTATTTCCTTTTCAAATGTTTTTATGATTTTTTTTACAGTCTTTTAGCAGAAATTTCAAACTAGTGCCTTACCATCTCATGTTTTGATATTTATAGCATCTGCTAACAGCAAGGCAGCATAGCCAAAGCCTTTCTTTTCACAACCTACAGCAATTCTGATAAACAATAGCAAGGAACAATCGACTAAGACCTCGGACAGTCATCACAGCAAGAAACAAAACCTTTTTAATAATAAAGCACAGCAGCAAATGAGTAATATGCTGGCATCCCTCTCCAACACGGAAATGTGTTTAAGGGAAATAAAGTAATCGATACTTTCATAATATTTGAAAAGAAGACAGAAGTTAAGGCCTTAGGGTGCAACTTCATTAAAAAAAAGAGAAGTAATGTAATTTTTTTTTTAAATTTAACATAAACTCCACATTAAAGGAAAGAAAAAAAAAGAATTAGTCAGAGCTAAGACTGAAGACAGAGCTGTAGCAATAAATGTTTTTAAAACTGGTAAATTCCATTGGAATATATTTCTACTCAGCATTTCTTCCTTAAGTTAATGGAGCCCTTCCTGGGCACCTCTATCAGATTAAAAATGAATAATTGAGAACTTTTAAAGCTGTTATATCTGCTGTGGGCTGGGAATGGGAGGAGGGATCCCATCCCAGCAGCTCCTCATCCAACATTCACCCCATGAAAAGCTCTCTGCCTCAGAGGAGAATTTTATCACACCATCAACAAAGCAAAGACATTCATAAGCATCCATCCTAATATTCTTTAGCCCATGCCAAGAGAGAAGCTTTGCAGATTTTGAAAACTTGTTAAAGTTCTCAACTTCTAAAGAAGTGAAACTGGGTTTTGGATATGTGTGTGGATGTGTGGATGCCCACCCAACTGCTGCCAGAGCAGCTTGCAGCTCTCCCAGTTAGGGTCCTTGCCAATCTGAGGAAAAATAATAAAATTATGGTTTTGGTGTCCCCTGTTAACTGGGAAATGGACAGAGGTGGTACTGCTGGCTCTGGACTCATCTCAGCAGACCAATGGCTCCCTGGTGAGCAACAGGAATAGAAGAGACAGAAGAAAAACATGTGAAGGATAAATGAAGCATTAAAATAGGCTGTTTTTCTGGGAGTATATTTAAAACAAAACATATATAAAAGTAGAAGCAGATTTCTTTGTTTCTGAATCACAGAACCATAAGATCAGTTGCTCTGATAACAGCCATTAAACCATGGAAAAATGAACTACCTGCTTCTGCTCACAGGAGTGACAGAAATCAGGAAAACATGGCTCTTCCCTCCCCTGGGCCACACTGCACGGAAGATGGAGAGAGCCAGGGCAGGGCTACAGCAAAGTGCTGAGGAAACTCAGGCAGGAGATGACCCTGGGTGCTGCAGAATGGGCTGCAGTGAGCAGACAGAGACATTCCATCGAGCTCCAGGGGCTGGAGATGCCCTGACTCAGAGAGCTGGGATGAGCACCACGTTTAACCCCTTACAACCTCCACTTCCCAATGTCACTGATCTCAGGAGTCCCTTTGGCCATCACACTTCCTTCCCCCTCTCCTCCTGGCTGGTGCAGTGATGGATTGTGGCACCTCCCGTGCCAAGAGGAAGAGCTGAGCCGAGGAGTGGCCACAGCAGGGCTGTGCTGAGCTGAGCTGCAGAACAAGTGGCTTTGCACTATTAAAGCAGCCAAAAAGCAACAGCAGCTCACAGTGAACCTAACACAGCGCTCCCATCACCATCAGTACTTGCCAATCCCTAATATCAGCAGAAAAGAGGAAAATTTCCAGCTGTACAAAGCCAATGAGCACCCTCTGTGCTCCATGAGAGCTGCTTGGGAAGCTGGTGCTGACACCTGTCTCCTGAGAATCTTTTCAGTGTCTCTGATCCCCTGAAGCACAAAGGAAACCCCAGTTCCCTCTGTCAGAGCCCCAAAGCTGTGCAGAACATCCTCCCTCAGAGTGTAGAAGGCTTCTCAGTGCAGTTCCCCCAGGAACAAATTTCCATTCTCATCCCCCAAGTGAGAAATTGTCCCAATGTCACAGACCTGGCTCCCACGTGTAACACACGTGCATGGAGATGAACTGCAAAGCATCAGGAGCTACAGCCAAATCTACACATTTTTTCAGGTGCCTTTAGCTAAAACTCAAACAATTAGTTAATATTCTCTTTCTCAAGAGGATTCTTATGAAACTGGACAGAACCTCATGCCATGATTGGTTCAAAGCATCAATATATTTCACTATATGAGCCAAGAACCCAGTCTGGATTGCCCCAGGCATCTCTCCAGGACTGCTTGGCCCACACGTTCCAGTTACATAGGCTCTCTTAACACCTCACAGTACAGCTGCATCATTTATTCATAAACATAAAAAATATTAAAATTTACATTTCCAAAGTCATGCATGCTGTTGATTCATTTATCGCAAATTAAAAAGCTTCATCTTCATCTCTCTTTCTCAAATTTAACTTTCAGCATTTTAATTGTTTCTTCCTTCATTGTTAGATCAGTTATCAGTCATCATCTTCAGTTACCAGAACTTGCATGTTCCTGAAAATTATGTTAAATTTAGATGCTAATGAAAACTGTTTATGCTGGTTAACCACAGAAATGAAATCTCTATTGCAATACATAAAAACTGCTAGTTATAACAAGAAACCTTAATTTCTACCTCAATCTCCTTTCTACCATCTGCTCTCCTAGAAGACCAATCCCAGAAACCATAGGCTAAACAAACAAACAATCAAAAAGGCAATTGTTAACTTGTCTTCACAGCACAACAGACATTAAAAGAAGTAAAACAGTCCCATTAACCATTACACTGAAAATTATGATATAAAGCAAAATAATCCAAGAATACTAACACATTCTAATATTCCTCCTCTCTAGACATTTACCCAACCAACCACACATTCTATATAGAATTAAATAATTGATCCATAACACTCACTGAATATTCTCCATCCTCTTGGAAGGAATAAGACAAAAGTCTTCCAGACATTAAAAGAAATACAACAGATACAACCTACCACAGCAATAGGTGATAATTATTCTTTCATCTAAAGCACCAAACAGTTAATTATATGCAATTGTTTAAAATATTTATGTTTCAAACAACATTTGCACTGTCCAATCCCTCAGAACTGACTGTGGGAAACGCTGAGGCTGCTCCCACATCTGCTGTTCCCAGATGTTTTCCTCGTGGGTCACCATGTGTCGCTGTACAATTACAGACACCATCATGTTCTGGGAAATGCTGCATCAATCAGCATCAGCTGCCCTGTGAGGTGGGATGGAGAGAGCTAAAGGCAGCCAGTTCTGGGATCAAGGACCATATTTAAAATGCACCCAAATGGTCTCATTCCCCAACTATAAGCTGCCACTCACACTGCTTATCTAAATCCAAAATCTAAATAGAATGTGGGGTTGGAGAAGGTCAAAATTGTAATAAGCCTCTAATACAATGTTTTAATTATTTTCTGTGCTACCGCAGCCATGTGATCTCAGAGAATCATCTTTCCTTTTTATTGGGTTTAGATGAGATACAATCTGATAAGGTAATTCACTGTATTTTACATCTTAACAGCTGAAAATCTGTATTTCTTGCCTTTTTTTTTTTCCTAATGTGCCCCAAAAGGATACTCAGTGCATCTACAGTATGAACAAAATCCTTCAATTTGTGCCTTGCAAATTGGTCACGGCCCAAAGAAGTCCAAGGAAAATGAGACAAGCCCAGCCATGCTACACCACTGCTACACCAAGTCCCACGAAGGAAGAGGGTAATGAGCTCATTTGAGCAATAATGTGATAGTGTGGCTTGTGCCATCTGGAATGCAGAAAGAACATCTCATTCCCTCCCTGCTTTCCCTTCCTGAGTCCTAAACTCCCTGTTCTTTCCTCACAACATACAGCAGTACAAGGAGACAGTTTTGATCCTTGGTGTAAATCCTTTTCACACACAGAGACAAAACCATGGATTTGCATCATTAAAAAAAAATTAAAAAATATTGTACATAAATACATCATTCCCTTTATAATCTGGATAATTTAGTCAGGAGCTACAGCCTACCTCTTGACTGAGCTAATTCTCCACTTCAGTTATCTTATGCGCCTTCTTTAATGAGTACACGTTCCTTTGATTAAATTAACATTTTTGTCTACCTAATTAGCCTGAAAAACCTGTGCTGAACCAATCTAAAAGTGACTTCATTACTGCTCATTGGTGCATGTTTGCTACCCATCACTGTCACCTCAACAGGTGAAGGATTAGGAGAACATTAACTCTGGCTTATTTGGTTTTCCACAGCCAATCCAAGCCTTCAATCGACCCGCTAGGACAGTGACAGATGTTTTAATTATGTGGCTTCATTCATTAACGCTCATTTGCCTGGCCGGCCAGGTTTGTGGTTCTGAGGGACAGTTGAAACCAAAAATAATTAAAATAACCAGCTTAATTACTTCTTGCATTTTATCTTTCAGCTCGTGTTGCTCACCAGTAATGACAAATTGAAAATGTAAATAAAACTCAGTTTATCCAGACCAATGAGCTGATGAGGACGCTCACCAGAAGATGCATCACTGCTTGTCCAGGAACATGAGCACAAGTTGCTTAACAGGCACTTACTGTACATTGCTTAATGAAATCATACCAGAGCTAATGAATATATATAATTGGGTAGGCAGCTGCCACTAAAAAAGAAGAAAAATGTTAGGGAAACCATCTTGCTAATTTGCTAATTCAGTTTGCAGAGACAATTAGAGGAGGCCCTTGAAGACAATTCCACAGACCCTGCTGATACTGTGACTGCTATTGATTATTTGCATGATGATATCACGTTGGTTTTTTCCTGACTGGTTTCTCATACAGAAAACCCTCATCTGCCTCTAAAATGCTAAATAAATAAATTCAAGATAAAGTAAATAAATTTTAAATACACTGTATTAAAACCCATCTAAAACAGTGGCAATTCAGTCTGCTGGGATTGCACTCACCAGTCATCAGTTCCAATTCTATCTAATGTAGAGGTAAAAATGTGTATAAAAATAATTTTTTACTGAATAAATCACGTCTTTGGTGTTAATTATTTCAATCTGCACTGCAAATCTGGTATAAGGCCTTGGAAAACCTGTGCCAGTGAATCCAGTATAGAACAATGTTTATCACCAATTCCCCAGCTTTACCTTTTTGCTTTTTCTTTCACTATCAGAACTTGCATCACTAAATGTCATGCTTCAATGAAAATATCTCTTCCTTCATCCCTTTCTAGAAACCTTTCAAAATATTAGAAAACTTCCATGTTGTTTTATGTGTGACATTATATGAAATCCAACATCTGCATGGGGTGAGAAAATGCCTCTGAGGATTTTTTTTTAAAGATTCATTTGGTTTTTTGAGCATCACCACAGACTATTTTTCCCAGTAGTGAATGAATGTGACAAAAAAACAGAGGCAGAAAGTTTAGAGCATCTTTTTTGAAGACCACCAGATATCATCCACCTGCAGCAGACAAGAACAACTCCCACACGACTTACAAAAACTCTGCAGATGGAAAAGAATGATACCATGGTCTTCCCTCACATCATTTATCCTCCTGCCTACTGAAGAACCTAAACTAAAATTCAAGACTTCTGCAGTAAATTTTAGCAGTCTATAACTTTTCCCTTAATGCTTTTTTAGAATGCTCTGGATAAATAATAAATATTGATACATGCAATTTATCCCAGTCATGGCTTTTTCTTATCTTTTCAAAGAGGGTTTTTTTTTCCCCCACAAAATATCATGTGGAGACCATTTGGAGTTTGTTTTCATTTTCAGGCTCTGCTGAGCTAAGCATTTGATTCAGAGAAAATAACAGGTTTGAGAGGAAAGCTTTGGGAAACTTAAAACATAACAGATGCTTATTTGCAGACATCTGATTTAAGTGAACTGAAAAACCCCAGTCTAAATCCTGAAACCCATAAATGTCAGCCAGCTAGAACGGAATAATAACCACTTATTGATGTGGATGCACCCAGCAGATAACAGAGTTCTGGGATCATAATATTCATATAACTCTGCTCAGTTTGCTGCTCCCGAGCTCTGGAATGACAATTAGCAATTCCATCCTTCATTTCTTAGTGCTGTGCAGATGGTTCCTGGTGAAGGGACCTGTTCACCACCAGCTGGCAGATTTCATCCAGTATCAGGTGTGAACTACTTAGCCTGGGATTAATATCCAAGTAAGCTCAACTGGGACATTCCCAGTGCTGTGTCAATGGCCAGCTGTGGGCACCTTGGGGATTTTCAGAAGAACCCACTGAATGCAACTTGAAATCTCTTAATCTTTGAAATCACAGAATTCCTGAGATCAAAATAAAGTCACCGGCAAAACCTCCGTGAAATGTCAAAACAACCTGGATTGGGGTTTGGCTTTTCTGTGGGTTTATAATGAGGTGAGAGTAAACACTAAAATGGCACTGAAATTTGCAAAAATCTGCTGAAAATCTGAGAAATTTAAGACCATTTGAACCAAAACCCTTGGCACTATAAATCAATCTAAACCCACAGAGACAAAACTGGCATTTTAATGACAACTGAAATTCCAGCATCAGGTCAGGCTTTTTCATACTTCTCTCTTTACCTGGATAAGGAATAAGACACTCACAGCTCAAATCACTTGGATGGCATTTTGCTGTGAAGTTTGGGAGGAACATTTTGTTCCCTGTGCTCCTGTCCTTTCAAACTCACATTACACCTTCACAAAACATGAGTCACCAAAGCATTAGGTGCAGCATTTCAGTGAGGTGCTCAGATTAACTCCAGAGCCAAGGAAAATAAAAGCAGCTACCACAGAGCAATTCATCCTGCCCAAGGCAGATGCCTACTGTGGGATGTGCTCACTGAACTCTATCTTTGGATACCTAAAACTTGGCAAAGGAAATTTCACATCAGATGTGTAATATTCTTGATTCCTTAAGCCAATGGTCCATCCCAGCAGTGGTAACACCATTTCATTTTCTTTTTGTGCTTCTAATTACTTTTCATTATATCTTCCAACTTGTCTGAGACATATTTTGAGAAATGTTGGCAGTTTGATTCCCCTGTGATTTCTTAAAATCATGGCTAAAAGCCCAATGTGACATTAATATATTTTAATTAAATTCATTACTCCATTAATTCAAAGTGATCTGAGAGAGTCTAGAACATTTCTGCAGATCTCAGTGGAAATGTGGCTGAACATCTTTGGGATGTGAGAGGTGACAGACATGGAGCTTGGCAGGTGAGGTTGACAGCACACACAGCTTTTGTTATGGGCTGCATTTTTTGGTGGCAATACCCCAGGACTACTCTACAATGCACCACGTGTATTTTGCCAGGCAACAAAATGTTCTGCAAAGCTTGATGGAAGCATATGACAGCCTCAATGAAATTTCATGCACATCACTCAAGGAAATATGGATGCTTCATGTCTTAAAATAATCATTAGAAATGGGTACAAACCTTGTTTATTAAATACTCCTTGACCATTGAGTGAGTAACCACCAGGGGTGTGAGCCCTCTGAGGAACCTGAACCTTCACAAGGTCATGTAAATGTTAAACCTGGGAAAAGCTAAACCTCTAGCATCAGTCACCAGAAAGAGAAAAATCTATTTTTTATACAAAGTAGCTTATTCAAGTTAGCTGTGAAACAGAAGAATTTAATTACATTGCTACATATTTAGAAGGGGTTGTTCTGTCCTGTTGATTTGGGCAAGTCAGGCCACCGGGAGTTATTGAATGAGACAACAGTAGGAGAAAAAAAGGAAGGATAGAAACATGAAAAGAAAGAGAAAAGGAGACAAAGAGCTGATAATGACACATTCTGTGAGTGGTCAAGAAGGCAAGAGAAGACAAATCACTCTATGGTCAGGAAAGTCAAGAGAAGAAATCAATAACATATATACCACGGGGCATAAGTCAAGATGAAAAACAATTTATAATGAAGCAAAGCATCATTAAAAACTTGGGTCAGGACTTACACACCCCATTTCTGGTGGTGTCACCCCACCTAACACTAAACTTTATGCTATAAGCTCAGAGCTGATAAGCAAACACATTTAAAAGCAGCAGGGCACTGCCCCACCTGCATGGCTCAAGCTTCTCATATCAAGGCAAGCATCAGCTAAAAAGGCTAAAAAAGCACTTCAGGATGGTTTTGGCTGTTCTGTGACATTGATATTCATTTTTTTTTTTGCCTCGCATTATAGCCTCACTTCTGAAGTTGGAGTAGTAAAAGTAATATCCCGTTGCCACAGGGCAAAAACTTTCATTCCATGCTTATGTAGTGTGTGTTTCCACAGCAAAAGAAAGTTAGTGAAAAATGGGCTTGTTAAAGGGACTCCGCTTAAAGTTAATGTTCCAAACTTTTTTTTTAATATGATGTGTAAAAGTGAAGTTTTACATCCAGAATTTATTAAGTAAGAGGAGCTGGGCCTTAAAAGTGCTACGAAAACCCTGAGGACATTGCAGGAATATAGTCCAGGCTTTTACATTACATACTAATTTTTTTTTTCTCATTCATGGACTGCTTGAGGTAAATAGCTACATGGAAAGTAAAAAGGAGAGGTTGACAGATATCATTGCAAAGCACATCCAAATATTTCACTACCCATATTGACACAGGGAAGAGCTAAATCTCACGTCATCTGGGGAGTCCATTTAATCTGCCAAAACCCCATTAGTAATTACTTTCATTATCATCTCTGTCCCCAAAAGGCTATTATCTTTATTAAATAATTGATAGCTCTGCCTGTCCCTTTTCAAAGGTTGCAGTCTAAACTTTTTGACAGAAAAATCAGACTGGAAGCCTGAGTTTTGGGTGTTTGCAGCCAGAAAAGCCCACATTTATGTCTGTGCAATAAATACCTGGGCACACAGGTAACTCATCACAGCCAAATGCATTGGTGAGGTTCTACTGGGACATTTTATCTTGCCTGCTCATATTTTTAGTGTCTGGTAAGAGTTGGGTAACTATAATGAGTATTCTGCAGTTAAACAGGGTTAACCTAACATGACTTCTCTGGTGTTTGTGGTGGACAGGACTCAGCTGTACAGAATATTCCTTGGGCTTTGCTCACACATGGAAATTCTTGAAGATATGACTGAGGGCTTTGCAGGGGAACATCCAGACTGCCTCAGGTGGGCTTTAGCAGCAGTGGGGCACCTAAAGAAAGCCTCACCTTCCCCAGCTCACCACAATTCCCTGAGGCTGGGAACAGACCCATTCACCCACATCCTGCCTCTGACAAGAGGGATGTTATGTGCTCTTTGTAAAAGTTCACATTTCTTCTCTGTTTTCACAACTAACCCAAACCATTTCCTTTTAGAAACCACATGCTTTTGTGCTGTTCAGTACAGAAATGCCCCATATTTACAGCTGATGTGGATGAGCAATAGTAACAATCATGTTTTCATGTTGTGCTTGGGTACTTCCACCTCCAGCAGCAGTGATCATGCACATGGCATCACAAAACCCACCAAAAGGACACCACCACCAACATTCTACAGATATTCAGACTGGGGATCTACTTTTGCTCCTGGTTGAAGTTTCAGAAGGAAGGATAATTTGTGGCTAAGTATTCCTGTATCTGCCTGGACACTCTCAGGGGAGGGATATGTGACCTGCAAGCAGAGCCTGGGGTAGGCAGGCTGGGGCAGGAGACACATGGACACTGCTGCCTTGCTGAGGGCCTCAAATTGCCCAAAGTCTCATTTCCAAACTCACCAGATGGGTAAGCACAAGAAAAATGCTTTGGGCTTTTCACGTACTGTGAAATTTGCACGCGCTACAAAAATGAATCCCTGTTTCCCCTTATGTGCTCACTGCACTTTACAGCTCAAAACTTTGAGTCCTTAATCAGTTCAAAACTTTGAGTCCTTAATCAGTTCAGCCCAAACACACTTATTCAGAATAGGGTTTTTCTCAGATTTTCACTCAAGTCATACAAAATAAGATCTCTTAAACCACACAGCGCTGCACTCTAGACTCCTGTTCCTGCTTTTATGCAGTTTTATAAAGAAGCCTGTCCTCCTCCCTTTTTGAAAGAAAAACCTTTCATAGTTTTCATAAAGCAGTTGAGACTATATAACAATTACCCACCTCCAAAGGCATGTTTAACTTCCCTCGTTTATAGAGCTGCTGGATAATATTTACATGTTCTCAGCTCCCACTGGTGACCTCTCTTTCCCTACTAACAGCACTCCTCAGTTCCCATACTTTCAAAAGTAAATATTTTTACTTTCTTTCTTTATAAGCACATTGCAGTCATTAATCCCTTTAGAATCCAGTGCATTCATTTCTTTGAGTGTAAAAGGTCTCCACCTGCACAGAATATTTTCAATTTACCCTGAATTGCAGGAAAGGCTCCAAGTTTGCAGAAGACATTGAGCACCCAAGCCCGACCCTCGCCTCTTCCTCCTGTGCCGCAATTCAAACTTCTCCCTTTTGTCGTTCCAACAATAATCCTAAAGATCAGACCATCTGTGGGACTAACTAAGAATCCCTCAACACTGCGATGGGTTGAATAACAGTGACACATGTTTCTGGAAGCTGATAATGAACCCTTTTGTAATTCACACGGGGAGAGACGAGCACTTAAGCACAGCGACCACGCATATAAAAGGGAAAATATCCACATCCAAACCTGTTCCGTGCATTTTAACAAACAAGTAGAAAGAAAAGATGTCTAAGATTAGGGGGAAAATAAATAAAAGGAAAGTGGGCACCAGATGGAAAAGGTGTGATTTATTCTCATGTTTCGCTTCAGGTATTTTTAATACTCAAATACTGAGCTATAAGATGAAGACTTTATTCTTGCCTGTTTTTTAACACTGCTAAGCTCATCACACCTGGCAGAACATTTCCCAAAGGCTGCCAAAATCTGCAATCAATTTGTGGAAGAAACAATCATCAGCCATTAATTGATTTTTGATTCCCTATCCATCCCAATCAAATTCATCGATGCGCTCTCATAAATCCCTGAGTGATTATCACAGTCCCTTTATCATGTTTGTCCTTCCTTGCAGGATGGAGCACAAAAGCCTGTCAAGGAAAAGCCACAGCAGTTCATTTCTTGGCCACCAACCAGGTGCTACAAACTGACACCATCAGGGGTCTCCTTTGGCTTGATTTAAGGATTTCATGACAAAAAATGTGCAGATCTGTTCACAGCTGTGTCTGTAATTGCAGCTGCTATATTTGCAGGCTTGCCTGTAGATGAGGGAAACTTTCCCACTCCTTGAAAGCCACAGTTCAAAAATCTAAATATCTAAGGAACAAGTAAAGCTAGGGTTGGCCTTAGATGGGTCTACAACATGTGCACAACACCCTGCACATACATTAGTTTTGCTTTCTTGCTTAGCAACCTTTGTGAGGTAAATTCTCATGTTTTGGCTGCAATATAAGAAAAACCTCGCAACTATCAAAAGAAGTCTACATTGTGCCTTCATTCAAGAATTTTTCTGGTACGAATTCATCAAACTTCATATTTATTCTACTACCTGCATACCTGAACTCGTCCATCTTTCTCATATGTGATGTTTTACTCTCTCCATTTGACAAACACACAAAGAAAGAGAGAAATGCACTTCAGAGACTGCAGCAATTGCCACGTTCTGCAATCAGCAGCCCTTCTGCAGCTTTTCTGCACGGATTGTCTGACACCTTCCGAAGGTAAAGTTCCAGACCAATGATGGTGATGCCTCCCTGCATCACTCTGGAGCTGGTTTCCTCCTCCTGCTCTCCTGAACCAAATCACAACAGCTCAGCCAATATTTGGGAGCAAGCAGAAGCTGCACAGTGACAACTTGGCTGGTGATGCTCTCCTCAAATCTCTCAGACCTCGAGCTTATCGAAATCTGACTTCTCCAGAACAACCTCCAACACATGACTAATAGGCTGATTCTCCTCCAACAATATCTATCTTGGTTCCTGCTGTAAAATAATCAATTACACTAAATGGAATTATTTCTACAGAATACGAGAGCAGTTCGGCTTTGGTGGAAGTAATATGCTTATCAGATGGATTAAGATCTAATAGGCTTTTCTCTCTCATAGTGTAGCTGTTCCTGATAGTCTATCAACCCTCTTATGTAAATTACTCTGCTCTTGACAACATAAATTAGATGAAAGAACTATATTTTGTTTACAGATTTCAAGTAACAGGATTTTAAATGTATTTTAAAACCGTGCCAATACAATCAAAACCTGTGTTTATGAACAGAAATTGCCTTAGCTCATTGCAACTAATGAAACAAAAGTGAACTCTGCATACTTTTTGTTAATATGGTGACTCCACGAAAATCAAATATTTATGTCTTTGGTCTAGACGAATTAATACACAATTTCTCTACCACAGGAAAAAAAAAAATCCAATGTCTTCCTTAATGGGCGGCTTAATGGAGTATCTTATTTCCCTGTGCTCAGCTCAGAAGAGCTGAGGGCTGCACAAGGGTTCAGGGCAATGGCAAAAGGGAGAGGGAAGCAGGAGCTGGTCCCTGGAGCCAGCCTGGGAACAGCATCAGCACATGAGGATGCCAAATGTTGGCTCTTCATGGAGACTGCACAGAGAATTGCTGCTCCAGGAAAACTTGATCAGCAGCACATTTCAGAGCATTTACTCTTATTTCTAGGCGTTGTGCTTAGATTTCTCTCACTTCTTCCCTCCAGGAAGGTGGTAGAGGAGCCCTTGTATTGCACTTGAAATAAGAGGAAATGTACCTTTGGAGCTCCATTAGAAGTTCTAAAAGCATTCTTTGTAATATCTCTATTATACACAGCTCTAAAAAAAGCATTTCTTAAAATGCATGCAATAAGTAGAAGCAGTAGCTTACTTAATGTATTTAGTATATTTAGCAATATGGAAATGATACTGAACAAAGCAAAACTTTGGACTTGGATTGATCTAAAACACAGGAAAAGACAGAGATTTGGGCATTTGTAGATTCATTTTTTTTAAACCTGGATAACACAGCACAAAAGCAGTTTGGCTCAATATGCCCATTTCACAGCTCTGGACTAATTAATATCAAGTAAATTACTGTTGGCCCAGAGCTTGGGTAAGCAAAACATAACAACACACACTAAAACAAGTCTTAAATAATTTCTCCAAAGCCCAGATGATTTTAGCTATGAGATGCAAATAAGCATTTTTGCCAAAAGAGAACAAATAATTTATGATGCCATTTAAAAGCTGGTAACTGCTTCTCTTATCTGAAAAAAATAATAAAAAAGGGGAAAAAACCGAGTCCCTGGCTTGATTATGATTCACTCTGTGTGTCAGTCCTCTGCATCCAGGGAGTAAGAGCATCCTTTTATCTGTGTTATTCGTCAGGACAGATTGAATAATGACAAGTGGAGTGCCGAGCCGGAGTTTACTCACAGATTGGTTAACATCATTTTGTTCCCAGAACAAGTCTCACTGGCCCTTATCAGGAGTCTCCCAGAATTGTTTGAAAGTTACAGGCAGCACACCAAGAAAATTAATTTCCCCGTTCTCCCTCCCAGTGTTGTCCAAATCCTGTTACCCTTATTCACACACAGCAGCTCAAGGATCTGAGCACGCAGGGCTGCTGCATTTCTGCTTAGTCTCCCAAAATCCAGTAAGATAGAATTTCCAGAGACCCACGCAGGCTTCCTTTTCCATTAAGCTTGCAGATGAAATTTTCTTTTACACACACTTTTTTTTATTGCTGTTTGCTCTAAATTCACTGGCAGCAATTATGAGCTTTGCTCACCAACAAACTACAACATTTGGGAGGATTTTAACAGAAACATGGTTCAAGCAGCAGCTGTTTGGTCCCAAGAGTGTGAAGTTCCTCCACTGCTGAAGGAGCCAGCAGAGAGATGCCACTTCTGATTTACAGCAAGAGACACACCAGGGATGTTTTTATGCCTTGGGAAATCCCACACTCCAATACAGAATATAGATTTTCTCAGCTCACTACCAGAATTAGGAAAAATACCTGTGACTGTATTTTTCTAGGTATTACTCCTTCAAGTCTGCCCTGAGATTTCAGCTTTTATGAATGGATCCAAAAAGAAATGATACAGTGGGAAGTTGCCTGTACAATGCTGACTGGGAAGATGAATTCAGGGAGAAAATTAACAGATTAAAAAAAGCTCCACCAAGATGTTCTAACTCAAATAAGGATGGGTGCAACTTTTAGTGCCAGTTTCCTACAAGAAACACAGGCTGGCTGATTGCACCCTGCATGTCTGCATGAGCAACTGTGGGTCTGTGCCATGAATTTTTAAACACATATTACCTTTTTTAAAATCAAATTCAGCAAGGATGATGCTGATGATCTCATTTACCTTCTGCTTTAGTGGAGACCTCAGCATGCAGCAATGCACTGAAGAAAACAAATCTCTGGTTTGAGCTTTACGCTTGTTTTCAAACAAATTTCTGGTGTTTTACCTCACATCAACATCTGTGAAAGCTGCCCAAAACTGCTCACAGCAGCATGGGCACCAATGAGGAGCTTTTTCTACCCTTCTGAGTAGCCTCAGTCCTGGGATTGTTTAGAGATCCTGCCTGTGGCTGTTTGCCATCGTTCCAATCCTCAGGGAAGCTTTGCCCTGAAGCCTCACCTTCATTCCCAGTGCCTGTGCTGTGACTCAGACACACAGGTCCCATTCTGTCACCCTGCTTTTGCATGTCTTAAACTTGCATTCTGATATTTTAGACTAGCCTTTTGATGTTTTAGAACTCCGAGCTGAGTTCCCACACTTTTTCATGTAATTAAGAAAATGTTTGCATTCTTTTGCTATGGGAGAAGCATTTGAGTGATGAGAATGGTCACCAATCCAAATCATGAAGTGACAAGCCTTTGGCCAATAATTGGCCACTTAGGTACAGTGTATAGAAATGGAGTCAGAAATTCGAATAAAGAGAATTCTTGCACGCTGACCCCGGACCGTCTGCCTCGTCCTTTCCAAACTCCAGCCACGAATGCTGCACCAATAGGGCAACACCATTCCACAGGGACTCAGGGGATAATCACTGCATCAAGTTTCTGTCCCACACCCAGCAGAGCCAATTCCATCCCTGCAGCATAGTCATGCTCAGAGATGCTGCCCTGCACAGAGGAGTTGTCACCTCCCGCCCTCACAGCCACCCCTGGCCTGAGTTCTGTCAAACCAGCCAGGATTTCTAAAGCTTGCTCCTCAAAGTGCTCAAGCCACTCAGGATCCCTGAGGCAGAACCAAGAGAAGGAACCATGGTTTGTACATTTCTGCCAGGAGATGCAAGAAATCTTCAAAGGGTGAACTTCTCCCAGATGTCCCAGCTTGTCACTTCTGACCACTGTGTTCCTTTCCCTAGGAGCTGTCACCTTGTTGATCCATGCTCCAAATCAGCCCACAGCTTGTCACAAACTAATTCAACACCCAGTTTTAATTCCACCACATTTGAAAACTTGTGTTTTGCCTTTTTTTTTTTAATTTATAGGCTAGAGGCAATCATATTAAATAAAATTTACAGTACTTTCCTGAAGACAAGCAAAAAACACTGAGGTTACAGACCTCTCCAGAATGGATGCTGAACAGATGTTTTCAATGTCTGTTTGCATTCTGAACTGAAATTAAAGAGCACAAATCTCTATGGCTTTAAGATCTTTGCCAACAGCTCATGAATACCAACAAACGGCATCTAATGATGCCTCAAAATGGGTGATTTTTCTAATTCTCCTTTTTGGGAAATAAGATTTAACCAACTGAAGAAAATAAAAGAGAGAGAAGTGAAAAAAATATCAAATAATAAAATCAAGAACTAAAACCAGGATCTTAAAGTCCCAGCTACAAAGCCTGACAGCCACGTAGAAGTCTGACAGCAGAGATAGGGTTTAATATTCTCTTATGTGAGAGAGCTTTGAATCTCATTTAATTTTATCAGATTTAGAATCATTTGCTAGGGGCCAGACAGCCAACTAGTGTAAATCAGTTGAGCTCCATTAACTTCTACGGAATTACAGTTTCCAATTTACATCAGCTGAGAACCTTGCTGTTATGCTACTATTATTAGCTGCTATTTATAATGCAATAATACCTAAAGCAATCATCTTAAACATGTGGCTCAACAGGCTCTCTGCTGTTGTCCTGCAGGCTCTGGAAGACTCTGCTCTTCCAGGCCATGTTGCCCAGAAGAGCAAAGTTTTCTATGTTCTATTACTTGCTTCACAGTCAGATAAATGGACTGCTGAGGATGGAGTCCACTGGTTAATTCTGAAATCTGAGCCTAGGTTTGCTGTGATGTACAAATATAATAATTCCAGACCTAATAGTAACAAGAATGTATTTTATTATATGAAAGCTGTCCCTTCTGAAAAAATCTCACAGTGGTGATATGCAAGGGATTGGGAAGGAGAAAACAGAGCCAGAGAATTACTGAGGTTACACCAAAGGACAGTTCTGGAGCTGCAGGGAGAAGGGAAGTCCTGCACTATCTGGGGTGATTGTAGGGCCACTTGCTTCTCAGGGAGTCAAAAACCATCCACACTCAAAGCTGTACAGTATGAACACTACAGAGATCCAAATCCCTCATTTCCTAGTTTTAAACAGAAGTTCTGAAGGCAGCCCCCAATCCCAAATCTGAACCCCCCTTTGGAGACAAACCAGGTTTTTCTCTGAGGTTTGGCACTGTCCTGTACCCACACCAAGGCAATGTGGGAGGATGGACACTGAGATGCTCAGATCTGCTGTGGCCAGGAGGAGGGAGACAGAGAAGAGGCACCAAAGCAGTGCTAATTCCCATTAACAAATGCTCACATCCCACGGGACGATCAGAACTTTGCAGCTTTCCTAATCAAAGCAGCCTCTGCTCACTCCCTGGCTGCCTCCCATTTTTGAAGCTGAACTTCCCTTAAGTTCAAGGGCTCCAAAAGAGAAATCCTGTGCAGATCTTTCTCTTTTTACTTATGAACTCCTACTCAGTAGACTTCAATCTCACAAAGTGCTTCAGCTTATGCAAAGTCTCTCTGAAGCAAAGGGGAGCGTTCACACACCTGAAGTGCAGAGCTTGGCTGGAGCAGGGTGGCAGCTTCCTTCTCACCAGGCTCCGAGGCACACAGGTTACTGTTAAATATAGCAAACCCTCTGTTCAATGCACTTTTTTCCCCTCCTAGACTATCACTGGCTGCCAGGTTTTACAGCAGGGCTGTCCCCAGGCTGCCACTGCTTGTCCCCAGTCAGAGACACGGTGGGTGCTGGCAGAGGAGGAAGACAGATCATTTCTGAACACATAAATATTATGAAAAAGTTTTCCATTAGCACCCAATAACTGTTGCTTGCTTCCAGCAAATACCACATTAGGACATCTTATTCTGCCCCTGTCAATAATGTGGCTGAGAACAAATCCTGAGCTGTTTGCTGGGTTTGTGCTGCTCTCTAGGAGGATGATTGAGAGCTCTGTATAGACTGATCAAGCAACCCATTAATATTTCACAGCTGGGCTCGGGCTGACTGGCAGCAATTATTCCACAGATTACTTTTTCATTTGAAGTGCAGCTGGTCATCCATTACTTTCTCCACGGCTTTGAAGCTCCAATAATTCCAATTATTTTTATCAACAGGAGACAGGTAAACTGGCTCTATGGAAATCTTCCCTGACACCCTGAGTGGGTGACTCAGCCCACCTCCATTACAGATCCACTTGTGAGGGCTGACATGTTTGTGTGCAGAGGCAAACTCCCTGATTTCCCAATCTAGAACAGTGTGCATTACTGCTGTGAAAACCTTTAGCTTTGGCTTATGCTGAAAATTGGCAGGGATCAAGCTTTCCTTGTGTGCTCTACTACCTTAGGGCTGGGCCATCAAGTGGTCTCCATTAATGAAGGTATTGGTCAAATCACTAAGTGGCATCCTTCAAAAAGAAAGCCTTGCAGTGCCACAGGGCCAATCTCATCCCTGAAGGTTGTTCAGTCACGTTCCACACCCTGGCAGAACCACTGGGATGCAGCTCCTGGAGAGCTGGATGTGACTGAAGGGACACAAGGGCAACTGCCTCACCTGGAGGGTGAGAATCCCCTGGAATCCCTTGGAATCTGGTGGAATCCAGACACTGAGGAGCAGCATGGCTCTCTCCAGACATCACAGAGGGAATTTCCTGCATTGCTCAGAGCAAAGGAAGCCTCTCAAGCTCTCCCACATTTCTTGCCAGCTCCTTCCTTGCCTGCAGCATCACAGCTCGAAACCTGCAGCAGCCTGAACACTGGGAATTGTAAGGACAGGAAGGGTTCACCGTAAAATTGGCCATCGGATCTAGTCTGAAAGTAAGCATTTAATCTTGGAAACATTGGCTGGATTGAACCTGACTGCTGATGAGTTATTCTGCCCTGCTTGACTGGAAGGTCACAGACATCCCTGATATTAACAGCCTGGCAGAAGTCAAGGCTCAGTGTGGATGGACTGTTCTCTCCCCATTCCTCATCTGCCCAGAACTTTCTGCTCCACTTGCTCAGCAAGTGGGCACTTTGAATAATGTGGGAAAACACCACTTATGTATTCATAGGGTTCCTCTGTCTCACTGCTGCAGCACTGCCAGCTTTGCTTCAGGACAGAATTTTCTTCTGCACCTATTTTTCTTAATCTGAAGGTCTGTTTAAAAGATCTGCTCTACAAAATGATAGTTCTGGTCCTCACTGCTCTGCTCTAATAGCAGCTACATTTATTTCATTTCAGTGGGAGTGAGATTGCTTCTCTTTGACTCAGTGGGAGAGAAACTTGTGTGATTTTTTTTTCCCAAGCCATTGCTTGGGCACGTGCACTGCAGCAGCTTCTCTTACATTAGGACCAGGCTACTAGGATTAACAAAGAGAGGCTGTAGGGCTCTTCCTTCCCCCATTATCCACACCAAGGTCTTTCTTCTCTCCAGTGCCAACCCCAGGGATGAAGTGATGGAATGTGTGTGTGAAGTGCACACTGCTGCCTGCATTTCTCAGAGCTCCTTTATGCTCTCAACTCCACCAGAAACACGGGGGCACTGAGCCTTCAGAGCAGCAGGAAGCCCAAAGGCAGATGCAGAGAGGTGCATTTGGGATATTCTCCTCCACAGGCTGCACTGCAGCTCCTGCCTCAAGCCTACACTGCTGACAATCCTCAGGACTGCTGCTGCTTTCCCACAGTGTGAGCCTGCACACTCCCACACAGCCTCGTGTGCAGAGATTGCTCCCCAGAGCAGGAGGAAATCAGCAGCCATCAGCAAATCCCAGATTTCTGAGCATGTACTGCGTGCTTGGGAATGCTGGGTTGGATTTTCCCTCCCAAGGAGCCACCTGCAAGGCTGAAAACCCAACTCTGCCCAGGGAACAGCCCCACCTGGAAGCCAGGCTTCCTTCTGCAAGGCACAGAGGTTGTCCCTACACGGTGCATTCATCTGAAAGCACTTGGAAAACACGATTAGAAGTGTCCTTATTTCAGCTCACTGAGTATGAAATACATGCATAATATCCAAGAAAGTTACCAGAAGATAATTTTACTGCTGTAATAGCCCATCTTACTGAGTCCCAGAAGGCACACTCCACAATCCACCAAGCGCAGGAGTATCCCAGTGGGTATCTCTGCATTGCTTCTTTAAAAAAAAAAAATAAAATAGCAAAAAAGGAGTTTTGGAGCTGCAGGACACGTGGCCACACTCACCCCCTGGCCATGCAGGGGATGTGCAGACTCTCATGCAGCAAGCCTCACTGAGCACAGCTGCTGCCATCCCCAAAATGCCTCCCAGCATCCCAAACCACCTGGCCTGCTCAGATGCCCGTGGTGCCCCCCAGGCTCCAGGAGAGGCTTCCCAGGCATGGCCTGGGGCTGAGCTGCCAAACTCACTGTCTGGAAAGGCAACAGGCTTTGCTTTGGGAGCTGTAAATCCCCCTGAGTGCCCTGCTCTGTCTGGAGACCTGGGGCAATCAAATATTTAATGTATTGAGCGAGAGAGAACTCCCTGCTAAGAGGAACAGCAATTAAAGACCTGCTGACTCATCAGATATCAAAGGGGAAGCAGCACAGCGGGGAATAGAAACATTCTGGAGGAGCCAGACGTCTGCAAAGCACTGGGCCAGGAATTCCCATTAACAGCATCCCAAACAAGCTGGGAACAATGTTTGCCTAAACTCCCCAGCGGGGAAAAACCAAAGGAAAAATTTCTGAGCATGTACTGCTAAAGAATTCGTCCTTTACTCTGCAATAAAAATGTCAGAAGATGGCAGTGTTATGGTCCTAGATGCCTGCAGGCTGACTGTGCAGCCCGAGGAGCAATGTGGATATTTTGGAAAACATGCTTTCAGCTTGTTCTGCAAGCCAACCGTGCATGGGTGTGTTTTATTAGGGGGCCAGTCCTGGTGCTTCTGCCTGGCATTTTTTTTTCCTGCATGTGCTGCTTTGCTGGCCCTGAAGCAAAGCCCTGGGTAAAGGAAGGTGAGTGTGAGTCTGATCCAGGGACTGGATCTTCAGGTCACCTCTGATTTTGCCTGAGCAGAAGGCAGTGTGTGCAATGCTGGATCTGTGTGCTGCTAACACTCATGGACAAGGATTAGGAGGCAAAACTCAATTCCAAAAAAACTCATCCATGAATTTAAAAAAGCCAAACAGAACATGAATATCCACGTGAGCAAGGCTGCTGTGAGTGCCCAGGTCCTGCAAGTGCCTGTATGAAGTGACCTGGAATTTTCTGTGATTCGCTGTCAGGAGACATTAAAAATCTATGGAATTGAGAAGTTCCTAAAGCTGACAATGCTGACAATATAACTGCACATCCTTTCAGATAAACATGTGGCATTGCTCACTGGTCAGCAGCACAGGACTGGACAGGAGTCCAAACTTTTATGATTACCAGACAGGTTTGGCAC
The DNA here is from genome assembly GCA_013400435.1 of Pycnonotus jocosus. Classification (NCBI taxonomy): domain Eukaryota; kingdom Metazoa; phylum Chordata; class Aves; order Passeriformes; family Pycnonotidae; genus Pycnonotus; species Pycnonotus jocosus. Next base: position 523,472 of record VWYP01000787.1, on the reverse strand, counting down.
CCTCATTGCTGCAAAACCACATTTAAACCCAAGGAACTGCACGAGTCAGCACAGGACTGGTGCCCAACAACTGACCAGCTGTTCCTTTGGGAAAATACCTTTGACACCATCAAATGTTTCCTTCTCCAAATGTCATAACCAAAGAAAAATAAACTTTCTCTCTGCAATGTGAAAAGTGCGATTTAAAAACCACAAGGGCCAACCAAAGCTGCTGTTCCTCTCTGCTCCAGAATGTTCCTCTGCTTCCTTTTCCACAAACCTGCCTGGTGTCCTGCAAATAGTCCCACAAAATTACCCACCTGTGGAGACAGCATCCTGATTTCTTTGCCTGAAGGTCACTCAAGTGAATCTGTGTCCCTCACTTGAGGTGCTCAGTTTGGCTAACCTTAAAGCAAAGTGCCCTTTAAGTGTATATCACTTTAGCCCTAAAACACCTAATCATTACCAATTTAAAGCCAAAAGGAATTTAAGTGAGTTAGACATCCTGTAATAGGCCTTTTGACTAGGGCCATTAGGAACATTTTGGTTCAGTTCAGCCACAATTTATCATCCTGAATGGAATTTACCTGAAAGGCAAGCCTGGCTCTTGGAGCTATTCTCCTAAAAAAACAAAAAAAGAAAAAAAAAAGAAAAAAATCCATTCAGTTTTTATGATTTCCTAAATATCTTAGGGTTATGAGCACCAGATAGCTTCCAGCTAGGCATTTACTGTGCCTGTAATAGCCAAAACCTATCCAAAATCTCCTGAGGCTAAATACTGAGGAGAGAGAGGAAAAAAAGTAATAATTTTATATTCCAGTGCCTGGTAGGAGAAACCTGCTGAAAGAAGGTTAAAGCAGTGTAGAGTGGTTTACCTCACCAGTTAATTATCACAGCTTGGACAGTTCCTCACCCAACAGGCAGCTTTGCTGATCAGGAAAGCCACAAAAGCAGCAGAGCTACCCTGGAACCTCTGCAGAGCATCCCCTGACACCAAAGCACTCCTGGATAGTGATGGTAAATTAAGAAAAGGGCACAGCTTAGCTATTAAACAGCAACAGGGCCATAAAATAAGACATTTCAGCAACTATATGTGATTTTTAGGCTGGTGTCAACTTACAGTGATGCTCCAGTTATTCTGTGGAATAGAAAGTCTGACAGCCTCTATAAACATGGCTCATTTTTATAAGGGAAACGTATAAAAATGCTGATGCATTATACTGTTGTATATAAACATGAAAAATAGCCAAGGTAAGCCAGAAAAGGTTTAAGTCCTTCAGAATTTAATAGAAAAAAATATCCAACCATCTTTCTGAGTGATTACAGAAAATTATATCTCTATCAAAGAACTGTGAAAGATAACAGGAAGCTGCTGGGATGGACATGTTCTCTGCTTAATTTAGTAGATTTTGAATGTCATTTCTACTGAACTGTAGTCACTCCATTATTCTTAAGTTTTATTTTTTTTTCCTATACAGACAAGTATGGAAAGGATATGAAATACCTGAAATATTTCTCTAAATACCAGAATATAAAAATATCATATTCTTACACTGTTAACAATTACATGTATTGCTTTTCCCTCCTACCCACAATTAAAAAATATGCATGGCACCAGATTTCTTTAACACAAGGCTTGGACCACCCTCCCACTTCAATTGCAGAAATCTGGGTCCAGCTGGGCTGGCAGGACTCAGCACAGGAAAAAGATTGTATTGAACAGAGAGGTCCATTCCTTTGATTATACCAAGATGTTAAATGCCTGACTTGGCACGGCTGTGAATGACTTTTAGTGGAACTAAGGTCAAGAAGGATGGGAACTTATTAAAAATAAATACATCAGAGGAAGGGGATATGCACGCTCTGAGACTGCCACGGACTGCAGGTTTAAAAAATATCTCATTCACTCATTAAAACTTAATGGAGACACCTCTGATTGGACTCCTCATCCACAGAGTAGAAATGGAGGGGCAGAAAAGCAGTGTTTGAGTGTGAGCCCTCAGTAATGAAGACAACACCACATCCATCAAGGTCATCTGTCCCTCATCCCCATGGCACAGACACGACAAACTGGATCCTGCCACGTGCCTGCAGAAAGTGCAGGCAACTGCTCTGCTTCCACTTCCCATCCCTTGAAAGGATTTTCACAGGGAGCTGGCAGCTTTGGTGAGCAATTAGTGTATATTACTAAGACACTTTGCAGGGTTTCTAGAAGCCAGAAGGAGCCACGCTGGGAGATCTGCTTTCTGCCCTAAATATAGCAGCGTAAGAAATGAAAGGCGAGCGCCAGATTTCAGTGGGATTTCCCAGGGTGAAATGCAGTGCACACACGGCTCATTAGAGACCTTTAAAACAGAAACAAGAGCTACAGATTGCACCAGTGTATTCCCTTCCCAGTGCTGCTGCTGAAAACATTTTGGATGGATGGTGGTCATTTCCCCACCATGGATCTCATCATCTCTCCACGCTGGCTCTCAGTGAGCGCTTCAGCCAGCGCCTCCAACGTGAGCATCAGGGAGAAATGTGACTGAGCAGAGAGTGCAGCCATTTAACTTCACATTTCCTGCTGGATGGATTCATTTCAGGAACAGGAAAACATGCAGTGAGGAAAAGGAAAGAGAAACGAGCACAACTGATTAGTTTACTCTCCTTTACAGGGGTGTAATTGTCCACCATTTTCAGGTTCCTATACCACGTTTCCAACACTGGAAGCCTGTTTCTGCAAGACTTCAAAGCATGGATTTGTTGGTTTTTGTTTGTTTGTTTGTTTTTTTCCCCAGCTATTTCTGTCTGTAGAGCTCTCCTGGGTCCTTGTATGTGTTCTGTACTGCATAAATCCTCACAGTATCTATGTATTTCTTTTAAACTGACAAACTTCGTAGGTGACTGAAACCCATTTAACATGTCACCCTGCAGATTATTACCAACCCAAAGCAACAGTCTCTTCTGTTGCCTATGAGGGGGAAAAAACAACTCCAAAAAACCTCCAAACCCAGAGAGACTCTTCTTTGCAATTAATTGCCCAGACACTGTCCATATTTCAAAGTTTAAATCCCTGTCCTTTGCAGTTGCCCTCTGGAGCTCTGTGCTGTCAGTCTGTTCTTCCCTCACTTGTCACTGTGCAACCCCAGCTTGATGCCACTCATTTACATCCCTGCAAGAGGAGAACCGAGTCATGCAACAACTGACTGGCCATTCCATGTCTGTTTAGCCCAATTTACAGGCAAAACTGGAATTAATTACCTTCCCACCCCGGGTTCTGACCGCACCCACAGCACAGATTTCTGCCCTCAAGTTGAAAGCTGCTCCTTTGTGCAGATTGCTCCTGTAGGGAAATCTCTCCATGCCATTTTGGTGAGGGCAAATTTGTTATGAGCTGCCCTGGCTGGCAGCTGACAGGATGGAAAGTGGCCACAGTGGTGCTCCTGTGGGAAGAGAGCTGAGGATGCCCCAGCTCCTGACATGGCAAGAACAATGGGGTCTTTACTGGCCTCAGCATTCCTGTACAGAGAATTTTTATTTTAGCCCTGAATATGTAAAAGCTCCTGATTCTCAGCTCAATATAAAAAGGACTGACAAGGCAAACTGTTCTGCACAAAAGCTTCCTAATAGAAGGAAGGTGTAATGGCAGTAAATGTAGCTCCACAGGGAAGAAGAAAGGAATTACACACATCAGCTTTCTCACATCCAGCCTGCTTCCTGGGCAATGCACGAGGCTGAATCCTTTGTCATACCAACAAAGACAAATATCTTTGGTCAATAGGAAACTTCAAATAAAGATGAAATTTGCCTTTCAATCTATACCTGCTGGTGAACTGAATTGCTCTCCCTTCTAGACAAAGCAGACTTCTGTAAATCCACTGGTTATTTCTACAACTCAGCCACCAGAATTTCCTGAATTTCCTTGCTTTGCTGCAAGCCTTCCATCAGTCTCTGCAGATGATATCTCCCTGCGAGTGTTTGATTCAGAAGTGGTTTGTGTGCACAAATATGTAACTAGCAGGAATTCCCTTTCTACTATACAGAGAAAATTAAGACTGTAAAAGACATTTGATTTCCTCGTTTCCTAGAACAAAATTCTCTAATGTCTTGTTTTGAAAGATTAATATTTGTTGTCAGAAACAATACCACCCTATGAAATAATTTGAATCAGAATCAGCACCTACACACATCTATATGACTTGCACCTACACGAAATACAAGTACTTCAGGACTCTGCATAAGGAATTAAAACATTTTTTTTCTTATTCTTAAAATGAAGAGGCACACTTTTCCAAGCATGTTTGCTTGCTAAGATGTTAACAGAGGCAGGTCACAAAGGTTTTCATGTGTTTATCTGCAGCTGCAACTTCAAAAACAATGAGAAACAGCAATGCACCCATTTCTGACAATTCACCCATAGCCATCTCAGAGGTCACTCTCAAAGCTTTCAGTCCATCTAAAGATTTTATGTGTTTCAGGGTAAATTAAAGAGAACCTTAGGGATAATAAAAAGCAGAAATGAGATGCACATTCCTGCTGACTTGTGTGACACCAGGCATTAATGAACAAAGTGAGAACACAGGAAAGCAGAACACTCTCATGTTTCTCAACTTTGGTATCTTCAGCAGAAAGAATAAACAGCAGAAAATGGCCATGTCTGCTGCTACAACATACAAACTCTCATTTATGTCATGCCTGTTTCCAGATCCACAACACAAGGAGGGATTTAACAGCCCTAAAGGGTGCAAGCACAGACATCACTGCCAGAAGCTGCAGGGAAATGCTGATAGCTGCAATTAGGCAGGGTTTGTGTAATGCAAGCACTGCTTGAGTGGAGGTGGTGGCTTTCCCATGAGGTGACATGTCCCTTTCCCCAGACAGGGGACCCTCAGGCACCCCACAGCCCCCAGTACCACTGACCTGGGCTCTGCAGCCCCGGGGCACTGCAGGGCTGGTTCCAAATGCCTCTGCCAGGGATGGGTGGTTCATAAAATGCCACCCCTGGCTCTAGGGACACACTCCATGTGCCAGGATGGCCAGGGAATGGAGCTGGCACGAGAAGGATATGCTTTCTGCAGCATCAAAAAACTAAGGCACACACAGGTAGAGATGCAGGGGAATGTGCAAGATGTTCCCAACCCCAAAAGCTTTCCTGCTGATTAGCTCTGTGCATCTCCAGCTGAGAAAACCCCTCTCTTGTGTTTCACAGCACACACTGAGCCAAAAAGATTTAGCCAACAATAAGCAAAATACCGCTGGAAGTCAAAACAACCTGTACAAACCCAGAAACCACCAGGAGCACTTAGGCAAAGATGTGCACCTGCACCCCTGCATCTGTGTCTGTCAGCTCAGGAATATGGGCTGTGCCTCAGGTTTCTCATAAGCACACCACAAAACAGCCTTTACAGTAATGAAACTTTAATTTTAGCTGAAGAATCATTTGTGAGGACCCTCAGTCACCTTAATTGCACAAGGATAAAATAATTTTCAGGGACCTTATGTGTGGGAGTGAACTTTTCAGGTTTGAGGGTTGTTTCTTTTTTTTTCCTTTTCTTGTGGTGGGATGGGAACTCAAAGCACTTCAATTAGAAGCAATTACTGGAGATGTAGAGGCTTCTCTGAGGTTAAGCTGCCCTTCATTTTCCCCAGAGAAGCCTTTAATTAAATGCAAATAATCACAAATTTCATATAGCAAATTGCCATAATTTCCCTGTTAGTTACTGGATCTCATTTAAAAAGGGAAGAGGTGGGCAGTAGCACGGGGTGGACACAAAGTAATGAGAACTCAAGAGGTTAAGGCTGAATTACCTGAGTGAATCTATTCCTCTTCTCTAAGTCTGGCTGCAGCCTCATCATTTCAGTGCTAACAGGCTGTCCTTCATGCAAGTGCACTGGAGTGCAGTCCCTCAGAAAAAGGCCTAAATACAAATAATTACCTCAGTCCATCTTGCTGGTGGCCATGGCAGCGGAGGCAGGACAGGTAGAGGGGAAGATGCAATTGAAGTGGAAATGGCCAGAACTCAAACTCAAGTCATGATGAATTCGAGTGATATACTCAAACTCATCTCCACTGCAAAGCTCTGCAAGAACAGGCACAGGAAATTTGAAGTGTATCCATCAAACGAGGCATGGGAGTGGAGAGGAGCTAATACACGGATAATATTCCACCCCTGCAGGAGGGGAGAGGCAGACTCTGCATGGCACAGAGCTGCAGTTCTGCCCTCAAACCCCTCAGTCATCACAGCAGAAGACACTTGCAGGAGGTAGATAAAGTAAAGCACAACTGTGGGGAGAGCAGGGCACTTCTCTTTCACTTTTTGTTTAGCCAAACACGAGCTCATCCCGCTGAACAGGCAGGACCCAGCTTCACCCAAAGCATGGGAAGATTTCTGCTCCTCAGAATTTCACACTTTCCTCAGCCATTTACAGTTCTAAGAGAAAGCCACCTCCTTTCCCTTTCCATGGATTGTGCTCCAACAGCAGGAGCTCAGAATGCCAAGAAACATTTTCTGAAGAGCTGATGGCTTTGCAGTTCCAGGATGAGAGGAAGGAGGCACGGAGGCTGCTCCAAGCAGCACCTCAGCCTGAAGGCAACCATGCAGAACAGGGGCTTCAGAGGAATCGTGGGTTTGTTCCAGCAGTGGCTGCTGGGTTTTGAAAGCCTGGAAGGCCATTGCTCTCTGCTGTGCAGAGAGTTCAGCAGGGATGGTGGGAAGCTCAGAAAATAATAAAAAAAAGAGCTCAAGAAACAAAAGAAGCAGCAGCAGCAAACTGACTCTATGGCTCAGCACGGCACGTCACTTCAGTGTGGATTCCCAAATTAAATCATTTCTCCTCCTGCACTGTGAGAATATGGGGAAGGATCAGGTTGTGAGCTATTCAGAGGACTCACTGATTATCGACATTTTAGCAGTGAGCTTGTTTTTGTTCTTCCACACATCTATAATAATACCTTTTACATGTTCTCTAAGAGACAAATCTCTCTCTGCTTCAGAACTGCTAGTCTGAAGATCTTTTGTTGGCACTGAGATGAATGCTAATATGAAATATCTTATTTCTCCAGATGAAAGAGGAGCTGAGAACAACCTCCTTTGGAGGGAGGTGGCAGGAGGGAGGATCTGGGATCAAGAGTTTATGACTCACCCCCTGCACAGCCCACCCAGACTCTCCTTGCTGTTCCACCTCACACTGAGCAGCTCCTCCTGGGCTGTTAACCCTTCCCATTGTGCTCAACCCATCACAGCAGGGACCTGGGGCACCAGCAGGAATGCCTGGAAATGAAGGGTTATTCCAGAAACCAAATTATCCACCTCCCATTGCAACCTGCCCAAATCCCTGCCACTCTCCTCCCTTCCCCAGCTATTTGCATCCCTCTGCTCTTGATGACATCAAAGCAAGCCATAATATATTTTTTTAATGCAATCAGGTATTTTCCTGCTGTGGATAAACACAAGACCAGTTATTGAGGCTCAGCACAGCCCATACAGCAGGTCTGGCAGATGATGATTTGCCTGCACACGTGCACTGAACTGCAGAGGTGAGGAGATGGGTATTGCTGAGCTTTCCCCAAATCAGAAGTACCAATAACCAAGGGATGTGTCCTGGAGCATCTGGATGTCAGGGCTAAATTCTCTGGTGTCCAGTAGGAAAAGAGCATCAAACAAAAAGTTCCTCTGCTGTGGGGACATTTATAACACTTTCACTCCTGGTGAGAAGTACAGAATTTATGCAGCAGCTTCTTTCACAGCAGAGACACCAATAAATAAGACTTCTTTGTTCTGCCTCTGAAAAATGCAGCAACTGAATATGTTTGGGATATTTGTTTCTCCTGGATGCACAGTTCTGTTCAGATGACTGGAGTATGAACAGTGGCTCAGAAACATCTGAGAACTGAGAGCTGGAATCCTGTCCATCAAGATGGAAGCACAGCCACACAAACCTCAGTTCCTTGTGACACCCAGCACAAAATGCTTAAATGGAAAGGCCCATCTGCCATCCTAGTACTCTGTATACCACAGATTGCCTTCAGCAATTGTCAAAGAAAAAACCCAAAGAGTTACCTGAGTGATTGCAGTGCAGCACATGCAGCTCGGGTTAGAGGCACGAGTAGAAGACTTATTATTTCACTGTTCCTTTTGCTCCCACAGCATAATCTGTCAGCATATCCAATGTCATAGATTAGCATTGGCTAAAAACTCAACAAATCCAAACATGGATTGGCTAAAAACTCAAGGGTTCAGCAGAGAGTAGAGACAGAGAGGAAAAAATATGGGGACCTTTCATCATTTTTCGGTAACAAGGATGAAGAAAGCATTATGTGCTTGTACTGACTGAGGAAATGTAGTTATTAGGGTAATAAAAATGAAATATTATGAGAGACTGCTGTTTCAAAGGTGTAACAGTAGAAGAAACTGATGCACTTTAACTCAACAAGTCACCACTACCAAATCCTCGATGCTCTGGAGGATGCAGCAATGAAGGAGTCAAACTTCCAACAGCTTCACACAATATCCTGTTTAAACTGACTGTAGTATTCTAAACTCCAAATGAGTGAAGGCAAAAAGTACTATATGTATCTTTAAAAAGCTGCTTTTCATGCAGAAACAAAAAACCCTCCAGGAAGAAAATTTGGATCTCTAAAAATGAGTAAAAGAAAAGCATAGTACATTTTATCCTCAACCTAGAGGAAAGAAATTAGAGGTTACAATAAAGAAAACTGCAAATAAAAAGCATTGTGGTGAAGAGCTTGATCCACTGATATCAGTGCCAAGATTCCTGCTAAATTCCAGCCAGGAAGGATTTCACCCACAGGAACTTCTTCACTTAATAGTACAATCACTCACAGCACTGCTGGTGTTGTCAGGCCACCACAAGATTAACATCTTTATATCAGAAGATGCAGTCCATGTGAATGAGGAAAGGAGGGAAATACACAAAGCTCCTGGGTCGTGCAGGCAGTCTCAGAACAATTACTTGTTCTATAGAAAGAGCAACATGAATTAGGATGGGAAAGTGCACAATTTTGTAATGTGTGTGTGTGTGCAAGGGGGAGAGGGAGAGAAAAAGAACTTCACTCTTTCCTTAATCAGGATGTAGTAATATTAATTCTAACTCCAGCCAATTTTAGCTGGCTAATTACAGCTGCACCACCAAGCAGAAGCTGAAAAGCTGATCAGAGTTCCTTCCCATGTTGGCCTTCCCATTGCACCTAAAAGAGACCCCAGAGAAATCATGAAAAGGGAACATAAACAGCACAGTCATTTTCTTCTGAGCCAATCTCTGATTTACAAAAAAAAAAAATAAAAAAAAAATGAATAGAACAAAATCTATTCCTTTAAATCATTAATAGAAGAATCCTGCCAGCTAGGGCAATGAGCTTTCCTAACTCTAATCCATCTTTACTGCTGTGTTATTACCCCATGGTTTTCCTGTAATTGAAATGTGGCAGGTAGTTTACACACAAGAGGGAGTAATTGTATTGGAAATAACTGTTCATAACCAAATTTTAAAAGCTCATTTTTCCTAGCAACTTTTAATAAAGAAAGCAAGATAATAATGATATTTAGCATTTGTGCCATCCACGGCAGCATTTTATCTCTCCAAATTGCCAACATTTCATTCAACGTTGCTAAACCAGACCCCTTCAGCTATGAATGCAGCCTGAGGCAGAAAAAAAGGGGAAAAAAACCCTGAACAATTGAAGTAATTTGTTCCTGTTCAATTAAAATAAAATATGGCTGAACTCCATGCTGAAGGGTGCAAACCTCGTGTGGTTATGGAAGGAGAACCCAGAGGTGGCACGTGCTGTGGTCAGGGACCCCAGACTGAGCTGGACTGGGGCAGAAGGGGAAGATCCTCCCCCCTGTACCCCAGAGAGGGTGGAAGGAGGGTGTACAGGTGTAAATATCTGCAGGGATGGTGCTCTTCCAGTCTGGAGGAACATGGTAAGTTTGGCTCATGGAAGCACTGCTGAATATCAAGTTGCAGAAAATTTGATTTACAAAACTAATCTGAAGCCTTTACTTTGGATGATTCTTAGAAGACAGGTCTCCAGGAATTCCAAGCCTTGCAGACTGATTGGGAGAAAATATGATTATTTTCTATTTATTACAGTTTAAAGCCTAGTAGAACCTGCCAGTATATAAGACTACACATGCAAACAGCTCCTGTCCCAAAAAATACAATCCATAACGAGGAAAAAGGAGCTGTGGACAGAAACACCATCAAGCAAAAGGTCCTGTATGGTTTGATGGGCAGACAAGTATGTGGGTGTTGGACATTTAAAGGCAACCACAACAGGACACAGTCCTCATCTCTCCTGTTTAAAGCTCTGCCTGCTGCCTAACAGACTCTAAAGGGGTACTAATGGATAGTGCTTCAGACTCCTAACACCATTTAAAAAACCAGGCATTGTGTGCTACCCCTGTGGAAAGAAGTCAATATGCTGCCCATTGTCAGAGCTTTCTAGCTTTGGACTGCTTAAAATAAGGATATTGGTTTGCTGTGCTTATGTCAGCACATCTTTTCCTGTGATATTCAGAAACTAATACAACAGGAAGCTTTTTGAAAAATTGAGCTCACTAGTAATAGGTGAAATAGAGATCCCCAGCACATCAATGGTGTGCAGCATAAAATATGCACGTGCTAATATGCAGAGTCATGGGCAATGCTGCTGCTAAAGAGCTGCATCACTGGGTGCTAATGCAGGTGGACCAGAAACAGGAAGGCTGTTAAGAGCTCTCATTCCATTTATAATTAAAGTTGGGATCTAGGAACCCATGCAGAGGCTGTGCCCACCTCAGCCAAGCTCTGCAGCTCGAGGTTTAGACCACCACAGCTGGAGGTTTAGACCACCACAGCTGGAGATTTAGACTGCCACAGCTGGATATTATGACCACCACAGCTGCAGGTTTCCCCAGCTGGAGGCTGAGCCCTCTGCCACACTGATGTGACTGCAGGATGCAGCCATGGGACCTGCAGACTCAGTGATCCAGTCACACACACACAGCCCACAGGCATTACCATCACTTCCCCAGGGCCAGTATGTGCAAACCACAGACTCACTGCCAGGCTTGTCCAAGATCTGAATGAAGCAGGGCACTCTGTATCTATTTATCATCAGAAAGTTGAGCGCTGAGTGGTGGTTTCCACCTCAATTAGGTTAGGCCACCTTCAGGGTACATTTGGGTTTCAACCAAATTGGTGGCTCTGGTCCAGGTTCATTCCATGGTTTGGCTTAAAGATCCAAGCAAGGTTCAGGGGCAGCAGCCTGGCCAGAGCTCCCTGCAGCCTCAGAGCAGCTCAGCCCTGGTGTAAATGAACACAGCAAATGGACCTGGCTATGGGAGCCAGCTGTGGGACAGGCAGGTGACATCTGAGGGCCCCTCTAGGCCTGTTTTTCACAGAGCCTGTGCTGGTAAAGGCATTTAAAACAAATCAAGTATCAAACAGTACATGAGAAATGAATGATTGTGCCAGAGGACAGAGCAGACAGTGACCAGCTGTCCCCACACAGGTGTGACACTGCTGTGACAGCCCTGTGTAAGAGGCAATAGCCACACATATGCTTGTTTAAGCCTTGAACATTAAAATAAAAGCAAAACCTAGAATGAATTAGTGATGTTTGCTTGTTAAAAGCCTGACTGGAAGCTTATGGCTTGATTTCATGGGAGTTGTCCCCTGGAGCACCAGCCAAGAGGGCAGGCAGAGGGCAGAGGAAGGGAGGTCAGGGAAGTGGAGTGGATGGATATTGCTACAGCAAGCATGAGGAGGTGGTTTTTTATCCTGAGATTGTCTTGCTTCATCTTCTTCCCCCTTCTCCACTCTCCACTCCCCACTATCAGCATTTAAAACACCCCTGAGTTTTCTTGAGCAGGTTTGCTGTGCTCATTAAAATACTGTGAGCACTTATTGGCTGTAATGAGCATCATTAAATTCTGGTAAGTGCCAGGACTGTTCTGTGGAGTTGAACAGACTCAGGTTCTGGAAGGAGAGCTCAGGGGTGGGAAGATGCTAGAAATACCACATTTTCCAGAAGAACAGAAACACAAACCTTCCCCTCCTTTCTGCTTTGCAAGCACTGGGGTAACTCAGACCTGTTAAGCAGCAGCTATTGCCTACTGACTACTGAGATCACTCCTCAGCTCCAGAAGGACTCTCAGCTCCTCTTATCAGAACAGGAACAAATGAAAGATTTTTTTTCCATATTTGCATCTGCTCATTTGATAATTTTCCTACATTTGTTACTTAGTGATAAAAGTCTGCCTCTAAAAACTCACTTAGCCAAGTGGTTTTCTCAGCCTCAGGGAATGGTGCAGGAGGGATTGCAGAGCAGGATCCAAAGCAGCTGGTGAGGCTGCAGGAGCAGCAGGAGATCAGGAGATGAATGGGTGCATACTGGGGCAAGACTCACATTTTACATGCCCAGTTCTTGTATTTATTTCTGACTGACTGTGCCAGAAACACTCACCCTGACTAGTGTGGCCATGCCTACAACCATAAGGCTGCTCCCACTGCAGGACTCAGCAGCACCACCTGTGTTTTTATCACCAAATGCTGTTCATCATCCACTAGCATTAGCAGATATGAATTAACTAAGCCATACACAAATATACTTTACCCTGGAATAATCCCCAGTAATCCGAGGGCAAGTAAGGAAACGGAATCAGACAAGAAACTGAAGATCAGTGCATGCCCCCAAAAGCCAGCCTGTATCCTAGTGAGGGGAAAGAGCTGCTGGAAATGGGAGGTTTGTGCACACATCCCTAGGAGATGGCACTTCAGCACCTGGCCTGCAAAATGCAGGGCATCTTGAGAGGGCAGTGATGGAGAAGGAGAGCAGATGCTCACATGACTTCCCAAGCAATCTGTGGAGAGCTGACTGACCACCACCAACTAACAAAACCACATGGGACTGAAGTTATGTTATTAGAAAGAAATAGAGCTGTGTTCCTGAAAAGTGATAGTTTGAAATCCTTTTGTTCTGGGGTTGATATCCACACCACTGCCTGCATGATGAATGATCAACTCCTCCATCACCTCAGAAACACCTGTTTCTCAACTCCATTAATCTACAGACCACACTTCAGCATGAAATGGGCATCAAAATGGCATCAATTTCACAAGATTAAATAACTGGTCTGGCTAAGCATTAATTGCTCCACTTTGGCCACTCTTTGCCTGCTCACAGGAGCTTTTTGTGGATTACTGCTTTATAATTGCTTGCTCCCTATGCACACATGCACTGCAATCTTCTGCACACCTTGGCAGCAACCTGGTTAGAGAAAATGAATGCTGCACATTCCCCTGACACAGCATTTTATCTGCTGGGTACAGGAAACCAGAGATTGTTTATTCAACTTCTCATGGCCCATTAATGACATAATGCTGGCCACAGCTGTTTGGGACTGCACAAGACCAAAGCAGAGAAAGAAATGCCAAAAAGACTTCAAACACACTGCTCATATCAGAGCCTGGCTGGGAAGGTCCTTGAAAGTTGTCCAGGGAAGTGTAACCTTCCCTGAGGAAAGTAAAACCAGGATTTGGTTTCTCCTGAAGACTCAAACAATCTTAAAATTGATTATCTCATCTGAACACGGTGGCAATGACTACTTTGAGGAAGAGGTGACTGATAAATTCATTTTCACTCTGCCTGGTCAAATTATCTAGAGAAAAACAAGGATCTGCCATGCATGAAGGCTCACAAACCCTGGAAGTGGAAAGCTAACCCTGGTCAGGGAGTCTGAGCAGAAAGGGAGAGCTGCTCCAGGACTGATGTGCACCAAGCACAGCAATACAAGGATAAGGACATGCTCCACCTAAGTACCACAGCCAGGGAGATACCCTTTAAATTTTATCTTATTTCATGAAATTTCCAGAACTACATAATTACAGAACACCATGAATTTTCCCCAAGAAAAAAAAGCAAATCAGGATTCTTGTCTTTCCAGTCATGGAAAAAAGCAGACGAAGTCTAAGAGAAAGGCTCAAACCCATTCCCCATCCAAGTTCAAAATAACCGTTTTAATTAATTCTAAAACACTTTAAAATTAAAAATTTGGGATGGGTGGTGTATATTGTTTCCATAAATACACATATACACACATATACAGCAGATAAAAGGAACATGATTCGCAGCGCTGAGCTGATTCCTCAGCTTGGTAATATCCAGCAAAAGAGAGGATCATTGTGTACATTTGTTCCTCTCTATGAAAGGACTGTCCATGGCAATGAAACACCCCATTATTGAAGCTGTATCTGAAGCCATGCTCAGAAGAAAGACCAGCAACCCTCCCTCATCTTCCCCAGACCTTCCAGGGTAACCCCTACTTACAATTGTGAAGTTCATAACCTTCAGAATCCAGATGGTCATAGCAAGGTTCACCAGGATTAAAATCATTAGGAGCAGCACAAAGAAATAGAGGCACCTCTTCCTCCAGCCATAAATCCCCACTTTGTATACCTGGGGTCCTTCCGAGGTCTGCATGGTGCTCCGGTGCGGGTACTGTTCCTGAGGCATCTGCAACGAGCACAAAGAGACAACCACGTGGATTCAGGGGCAGGAGAAAGCCAGGAACAAAAATTGCTTCTGTCTGTGCCTCTTGGAGGGTTTGGGTTTCTTTTTTGAAGAGTTTACCAGCTGGGCAGGAGCTCTTTGGGTACCTTGGTTATTTTTCTTTCTGCTCGGTGTGTGCAGTAAGCGACCAAAAGAGAACGTGATGTGTTCAATGTGTGTGAATGTACTCATAAATACATGTGAGCACACTGTCTGAAGGGATCCTATGGAAATCACTCTGGAGTCACTTTGTTCACCTCCCCAGGTTTTGCAAGGCAGGCACTCCAGGGCCTCTAAGGATCCTGAGGGGAAAATTCTGCATGCGTTTGGTAAAAGCAGTTGAGTTCAGCAGTTTGTTTGGAAGATGCAATATGACTTCTCAGAGGATTTGTTTAAAAAAAAAAAAATCTCGAGTAAAATCATTCCTTCCAACCAAAGACAAAAATGGTAAAGGGGAAATGTTTGCCTTTTCCTCTTCCTACACCCCAATCTTGCCTGAAAAAGTGAAGCTGAAGCAAGGTTCTCCAGCTGCCACATCCCTAAAAAATTATCCCCAAGTATCTGAGCTGAGTGGGTGAGCATGCTTGGACAACATGGAGGGAGAAAGGGAAGGAAGGAAGGAAAGGAAAGGAAAGAAGGGAAGGAAAGGAAGGAAGGGAGGGATGGAAGGAAAGGAAAAGAAGGAAAAAATGGATGGATGGATGGATGGAAGGAAGGAAGGAAGGAAGGGAGGAAGGAATTCATGTTTTCACCCTCCATATTCAGGTTGAGAAAAGTCACTTTCATGGGCTTCCCCAGGGACTGTTTCTTACATTTTCAGCTTATTTTGATGCACAGACTGAGGAGATCATCTCTAGTAACACTGAGTTTGCTGAATGTTTTGCATTTTAGACTCTAGACAGATAAGATGCCACCAAACACGTTCTTGCACTATGGATTTAACACCAGGAGTGCTTTCCTCAGGGTTGCTGGCACTGATGTTTGTATGCAGTGAATTACAAAATTTACATCCCAGGAGGGAACAGTGTGAGTTCCCCTGTGGGAGTGTGATCTGCAAGCCTGGAATGAGGCATTTTTAGGAATGAGATGCTGCTCAGGGAGGGGAGCTGGGACACCAGCAAACACACGGGCTTGGAGCACAGCAGATCTTTTTACACTGCCACAACCACGCCAATCCATACAAACCTGAACAACAATAAATTACAGAGTTTCCACTGCCTGGGGGAAATTATAACTGCAACTACTGTACAGTCAAGGATTTTATTGCCTAATATTTTAACAGGGTATCCTGGAGAGCACATATTAAATACAGTCTCTCCCTTGGAGAAAAATGAATAAATTGCATTGCTTGCTAACCCTCTCAAACCATGGAAGAGGTTTGACCAAGGAGAAACAATATGAAATCCTCAGCTAAAAATACCCCTTTATTGCAAAACTTGTTTATTCAGTATATCTCTTTGCTGCTCTCACTGTTTTTTTTCTTTACTTGCAGTTTCTAGGATGGAAAAAATAGCATATCCAGCTGGGGCAAAACTTTACAAACATCAAAAAAAATTTATAGCAACAGAACACAACCACAGAGAGCAACTTGCATCCATACAGTAGCCTGGTTTTGAGAATTTCTCTAGTTCTGATAAAATATTTAACTCACAGCTGCCCTAACAGAGATAAAGCAAGTGCTACAACATGTTTGATGAGCAAGAGTAACACAGTATAAGTTCATAACAGGAAAATAACATGGTAATTGTACATATCATGTTCTTTCCATACAAATTCTCACACAGCCACACTTAAACAATATTTGGTTTCTAGCTAGTCTTCCCCCCCAAACTGTAAATACTACCAAAAAATTGCTCATGTCTGTAGTTCTGCAGGGAGAGAAGACAGGATGATGGACAGAGAGTGGCTGAGGTATGTTAAACAAATGAGCAGAATAAAAAAATCTGCAAAGCTACTACCTATGGAACCAGCTATATCCACTATCAATAATCTGTACTGTGTGGGAGGGAGAAGTATGCTAGCCATAATTTACATTTTGGCAACTTTTCCTGACTCAAACATTAAAAAGAATTAAGGCACCCGACCAAAAAGTGCTGCTTTGAAAGAATATCCAGTGGCCACACTTGCTGGTGACACCTCCCTCCTTTCAATTACTGAATTAAGAGGAAAGGCAGCTGCTGCTTAATAGGATTTTTCATTATCTCTTCAGGAAAATATTAGGAACCACCACTTAATTCTGTAACAGTGGAGAAAAGATAATAGTGAAACAAATACATTAATTGGAGAAGCAGCATGCCTTCCAAAGGTCAAACTTTGAAGTGTCTGCCTGACCTGAGAGGGTCCAAAGACAGACACGAACAACACTGCAGGAACAATCCCATCTACAACAGAAAAAAAATGCAGCAGCCAAATCTTTGCAATTTAGCCACAGACAACATGACTGTGACTACAAAAATATAGCTGGAACGTTGGTATTTCACCAAGAAGTTCTCGGTTCTGCACAAAAAAAAGTAAAAAGTTTTTGCACAAAAGCTGTACACTGAGTCCTTATATACACCAACACTGCAAACAGGGCCTGAGACAAAATCCAGTCCACTCAGAAAAGCTATTCATCCTTTTGCTTTAGCATACCTTAGAGATATGGCCCATGACAAGGAAGATTTATTAGCTTTTTTTAAGACCACTGGAAGAGCCCTGTCACCCTGCCTGCTGATCGGCACAGGCTGCTCTGAGTGCTCCTGCAAAGAAGCTTCTCTTCAGCAGAGCTCAGAACTGGCTCTGAGCTTCCCAAATTCACACCAGACCTCACCAGTCAGTGCAAATCTTTGCTCCACGCCTCTCTCCCTCCTTCCACCAAGTCCTTCTTGGCAGTAAGTTCCTCACTCAGGGTGTGCAACCCACATCAACAATTCCTCAGGCAGAGAAGTGCTTTACATGCACAGGGATGAATTAACACCTTTCCCACATAAACACTGGCACTGTAACATCCCTGGCCACGCTGCCTTTGTAGGCTCAGGGAGGGCCATGAGGAAGGTGAGGTGTTACATAAGGAATCAATATTATTTCTCTGCTGTAGGGGTTTCTTTGATCAGCACTTGAAGGATGTGTGTTTAGTAACAGAACAATTGCAAGCTGCAAGAGGAAGCTGCACTCTGGGAAGGCAGCTTCTGTCTTATGGGCACTCTTGAAATTTGCTGCTGGAAGTGTCCTGGAGCTCATGGAATCAGCTCATTGCAGCAGGAATGGCCCTAAGTCTTGCACAGCCAACACAGCAGCTCCCCTCCCAGCCTGCCTGCCTATAACTGAGGTGTAGCAGCCTGATCAGAAAAACCAGGAGCATCTGAGTCAGGCTGACCTGAAGCAGTGATGGGAACACGTTTCCAGAGATGAGAGAGGGGTTCAAATTCCCTCAGGTCTTGGACCTACATCTCCCACATCTGCCCTCTCTTTGTGTCCATATCACCAACATCCTCTTCTCTTTCTCTTTGTTTTCTGAAACAAAAACCTTTTCTTTTGGGCTGAAGTGAGGGGGGAAAAAAAGCCCTAAAAACCTTCAGAGGTGCTCTCTGCCATATCACTGGAAGGCATTGTACTTGTATTCACTAGCTGTAAATGCTCTGCAGATTCATCCTCTTTAATTTCTCAGTCTTTTAAGTGCACAGTATCCACCAGGTTCAAAAGAACAGACATTTCTGGAGCGTGACTGAGAACAAAACCTGGCATGAAGAAAAGTGTTTTGAGCTATCTATCAACAAGACATTTTGTGTCTCTGCTCCCCATAAAACTCTCTCAAGTTTGACACCCCCAGGTCCATGAATCCACCAGCAGCACGATCCAAAACTGATTTATGGCCCTTCACATGAGTCAGACCACAGCCTGGGTCTCCATGAAAAGGACCAGGCTCTGGAAAATGACTTCTCACTTGCAGCATGGCCAGCAAGGGCTGAGTATTGGGGTACAGCCCACAGGATGAAATACTTGCTGGGATAGTTAAACCTCATAGCACTCTTCTCCAAGACCACCTAAGCCATGAACTTGGCCTCTGAGACTGGTACTGGTGTCCCCAAAGCCGAAATCTTTGTTCTGTTTGTCCTCCCTTTCTGTCAACAGTGCCTATCCCTCCCTATGAGGAGCAGTTCTTCCATGAGTTGGGAACACCATCACCACTCAATGCCCATTTCTCAGGTATCACTGCTGTGTGACACATGGCCAGAGTGACAAAAACTAAAAGGAAACAACCTAAGGAATGTCCTCTTTCAGTGGGGTACACCACATGTAGTGTTAGTCAAACATCTGGTCTGACTCTGGCAAACATAAGCACATCAACAAGCTTTTTTTTTTTTGATCTGTACTCCATCAGGGCACACTCTGCCCAGTCCACTGGAAAACATCTCTCTGTCCTCTTGCATCTTGTGGAAGTTGGACTCAGCACAGGCAGCTGGGGAGACCTTGGGGATTCATCTCCTGGTGAAACATCTCATTCAGATCCCTCAATGCTCCAGGCCACTCCCCACCTCTAACATCTTGAAAGCTCTGATAATTTTCCCAGCTGTTTGGGCTGGCAGCACGTCAACAACAAATGTGCTTGAGCATAAGTGCACTGCAAGAACCTCAGTTTATAAACCAATAGCTAGGAGCAGATGGACTCAACCAAAAGCTGAACAATGGGACTGTCTTGTCCCTTCTCTGCATTCAAAGAGCACTCACAGTAAAGCTCTAAACCTATTAAAATTTGCAAGAACAAACCAAAGCAATGGGGCAGCTCCATCTCTGAATTATATTTCCTAAGCCAAAAGTTATTATTTTATTATGCTGCATGAATCTGCGAGCAATGTGATTTCACTATTGCCTCTCTTCTCTGAGAAGGACAGAAACACATCTGCTTTCTTATTTATGACAGTCTTTTCCAAATTTTGCACTTTTTATTTGATAGTCAGCTTGTCTCAATACCTTTTTTCCCCAGAATTAAGAAGAAAATGGAAAGCTGGAAAGGAAGAGTCTCTGCAGCGAGTCCTTTAAGGTATCAAACTAGTCAACAGAGAATGTCTTTCACAAAATGTCCCACAATTTGTGGCAATAAATTCACGCTGCATGCAAACACCACACCAGCTCTGCTGCATTCACACTCTGCTTCCTTTGCACCACTCGGATGATGTGAAGCACTCACAAGCCTCTGTCCATCGCTGCCAAGTTTAGAAAAGCTCTTTCCCACCAGAGTGTCTCAAAGCAGGATGCACAAACATGAGAACTACACCAAAATAGCCAGCAGCAGGTGTGACTGCAGGAGGCTGTGGGAACAGCAAGAGGGATATAATCAACTGAGCTCAGATCAGAAAGCAAGCCACAGGAGGTGATGCTTTGCAGACTCCTGCCCCAACACACTCTCACCCCACAGCACCAAGAAAAGAGATATGGCTTGTAGGAATGTGCAAAGCAGGATCATAATATGGATTTATACGGCTGGAACCCAACCAGCACGGCACAAATTGAGAACTGTGGGCTTGAGCATGTGCCAGGATCCAGAGTGCAATCTCTGCAGTGATCCTGCTCACACAAGTTAAAACTTGTTCTGCTGCATCTCCCATCTTCCCTCCACGTGATGTGCCTTCTGTGCTAATCCATTTGTTCTTTTGCACAGACTCACTCTCTTTCTGGGAAGGACCAGGAGAAGAAGGGATGCATGTATTAGGGTGTGCTAATGGCTCTCCTGTCTATCTGCTTCCAAAATCAAGAGGCTGTCTCCACTCTGCACACACATGCCCACATTCTTCAGTCCTCCTGGATACAAAGCTTGAATGCTTGACCCAGGTGGAGCTGCACAAAGGTCCCTGAGGAGGCTCAGGAAGAGCTGCCAGAGTTAGGAGGAAACACCAACTCTCATGGCTGCTGCTGGCTAAGATGGAAATGTTCCAGCCTCTTCACATCTCTGGCTCTTCAATGCTGACAATCAGATTTGGGAGGTGGGATGTTGCATGATCAGAGGCGGGAACTTGAATTTTATTTAATTTTTTTTAAAAATAAGCTTATAACTAGTAGTGAAGTAGATAATAGACTGACTGGTTGCCGAAACTAACAGCTGCAGAGAAAAGCAATAGAGATCCAAGTCTGCAGGGTTAGATGGCAGCCTGCAAAGGCTCAAGATGTTCCAGATCATGTAAGATCTTCATTTAACACAGCATTTTCACTGCAGATGTATTTTATGCAAAGCAAATTTTAAGCTTATCAAGCCTCTTTATTTCCCTCATATGTCTCCCCCCTTTCACAGCTCATCTCTGTCCTTTCTCTCATTCCTTTTGCCCCCATCAGCCTCCAGGAAGCCACGGTACATCCATGTCTCCTGCAGGGTGCCCTTCCTGCACTCACAAAGTCTTCACTTGGCTCAAACAAACTCCAGACTCTTCAGCATCATTGCTGGGAGAAAGCTCTGGTCCTGCCACATTCTGGATCTGCTGCCCTTTGGTGGGGAAGCTCCCCTTGCCCCTGAATTTTTGGGTTGCCAAGGTGAGTGACTGTTTGAGCCCTGCTGGATGCAGGCAAAGCAAACTGTGTGTCAGCTCCCACGAACCAGTCAGAGATTCTCAGCACTGTCCCATTGCATAATTTGATACCCTTAATTCATTCCTTGTTGAAAGAAAAAAAAAAAAAAACAAACCTCCACCACAAAACACAGCGAAAAAGCATTTTCAACACACCAAATAACCCTGCTCTGAAAATCCAAGACAGAGGCAGAGGCAAGGAGGTTTGTGAGGCGACTCCTCCTGACACCTCCATCCCTTGACGAACGCGCGTTCCCGAATCCCGAGCCCAAGCCTGCCATATAAGGTGCTGCTATCTCTGCAAAGGCAAGACAAGCTTTAATGCTGCAACTAAAAGGATGAGAGAACATTGCCTAAATCTGGCAGGTCCCTAAAGAGGGAGTGAGCTTTTCATCATAAATGTTTCTTCAGTTATTTGGGGAAAGAAACGCGAATCGGGAGAGAAGTTGCAGATAGAGCAGCCCCAAAATTAATGTTTCCCCTTCTAATCTTCTCTACGTGGCTTCTGACCGTGCTGTCTGTTGCAGTTTGCTCATGCCTTATAAAATACAGGAAAAAAAACCACACAGACAAATCACAAGGCAGTGATTATTACTGAGTTGCTGCCTCTCCTCACAAGCTCGCTGTACCAGGAATTGGCAAACAACCCCCAGACAAACACGCTTTCAACTCATTAAACAACTACAATACAATGCACTTCAAAATATATTTACTGTGACTGAGCCGCATTTTTCATCCAAATATCTGAGTGACACATGGTCCAGAGCCAACCTCTCAGCAGATTCAGGTTATACACGTACTTTACTCCCCAAAATTACAAAGTTGGGGATTATTTGGGTGCAGCATTCCCTCAGACAGAGACGCAACGCGGGCGTTGCTTTGCCTGTGAGCTTTACTATCGACACGGGTTTAGCCAGAAACCACCACCCAGCCTCAGACTGCTCCCAACCCTTTGCAAACATGCCACAACTTCCCATTCTTGACTCTGCTTTTTTGGCTCTAAGCAGTGGTCTGAAAGGAAGGAGCCCCTTTGAAGAGGGACAAAAGAAGGGTGAAGGCATGCAGCGGTGGCAGGACAGAGCAGGGCAGCTCTTACCTCTCCCCTGGCGATGGATGAACGCACGGAGGGTGCCGGAGCTTGGGGAAGATGCAGCTCAGTGTTGGGAGCAGCACGAGGCCTGGCCTGTGCTCATGAGCTGCCCCTGTCAGATTTTCCAACAGCAGAACTGCAGCCAAGTCCCTGCCCATGCCTGAAGAATTTCCTGAACAGCATTCCCCTTCTTTTTCTAAACTGCTTTGAAACCACACTGTCTGTACTTCAATAAGGCTTTGTCAGGCCAAGTTACAGCTACTGGGCTGGCTCCAGCAAGCAATTGAAAACACATGTGGTTTGCATTAAAAGCCCCCTTCTCCCTGCACACATTCAGACACAGACACCCCAGCCCCAGAGCCTGCCTGCCTTGCCTTCGCTGCCATTTCGGTTGAAAGCAATAAAGGGATTATGCTGGTGGAGATTTTCTTTGGGAGAAGGAAAAATGGGGTGGGAGGGATCCCATTCCCACTGCTAACACCTCGCCCTGCCTACTGTGCTTTGCTGGTGTCAGTGGGACACGGGCACCCAGGTGAACAGCCAACTCTGACAAACCCCAACAAGCAAGGAAGCACAGGAATTAAAATTTCAGTTCGCCACTACTCTCCCCTTACCTTTGCCTCTGTCTCTTCTAAAACTATGAGAAGAGAAAGCGTATTTTTAGCATCTCTAGGCTCAGTTCAGCACATCAGAACTGTATCCTAATCTTGACACATACTCCTGTATCTGCTTATACTAAAAATAATACAACTATTTTTGAGTACTTTCATCCCTCTCTGCTTTCCAGCTGTCCTAACCTTTATAACCCCAAATATTTTAAGCACCTTGCATCCCTTTCTAAAGAGCTTTCTAACACCGCTCCGGCGTTGGCTTAACGAAAAGAAATAGAAGATATAATGTTATACCTTTAGTCAGAATGGGTCCCAGTTCTTAATATCTGTAATCATTTCCAGGCAGCACCATGGGTCAAGGCAGCAGCTGTGGGCTCTGCAGCTCGGGATGCCCTGTGCCTGGCATGTGCCTGCGGAGCAGAGCTGGAGTAGATGAGGAAACACACATGGATGTCCCCCTTATTCCACCACAGCTAAGTCCCACCAAAGATGAAACACAGCAGCAGAGTTGTCAAGGTAACAATATAGAAAAGAGACAGTTTAAAGAGAGAGAGAGAGATTTTTTCCCTTCCTAATGCTCCTTTTCAAACCGTGCACTCCACTCCTCTGGGGTTATTCTGTTCTGTGGTTTGCAGAGGTGTGGTGGGCAGGTGAAGTGTTTACAAGGGATAAAGGCAGTGGTGATTAGAAGTAAAGAGAGCTCTGATCCAGCACTCTTTGAAGGCAGAGAAGCCTGCTGCCTTCCACAGGCTGTGGCTTCAGTCCATGGCAAGGACTCGTTCACTCACAGGAATGTGAAATCTGCCTTTCACCCATCAGCAGTTTGGGGGGAGCAAATTGGGGGTAAATGACTTCATTATCTGAACCTGTAATTGGAGGATTAACCCCTGATACGTAAAAGCACCAAACTCATAACTGTATGAAAAACTTGTGACCATTATCCATCTTGGGTGTAGCCCCTCTTGGAGGCTTTTGACTTCCCAAAGTGCACCTATTGAAGGCCTTTAATAAATACCTGCTTTTATTCTCTTTATCCAGTCTCCTCCCTGTTTTAGGAAGCCACTCCAAGGCATCAAGGATGGATCCAGACTATGATGCTGTTTTGCAGAAGACAGCAGAGTATGAAACCACACTGTCATCCTGCCTCAGTTTGCAGGAGTTTCAAACAAAAGGCAAGCACACACACACAACCACTGGTGACAGCATTGCACATCTATTTGCACAGCTTGTGAGGAGTCATCTTGTGCCAGAGCAGAAACCACAAGCCTGTGGATCACATATCAGAAGCACTGTCTGTGCAGCTGAGAGTCTCCTCAAGGAGCTGCCTCAGCCATGATAAGACTCTTTGGGTTGGCAACCAGTAACAGCTGAAACCAAAGGTGCCTGAAACCCTCTGAGTCTCTTGGTATGAACAAGCTGAAACAGAAAAATATGAACTGCAGATTCACATAGTTAGATTTTCAGTTGGACAAGGCAATCAGGCATCTGCAGAGCTGTTTGCAAGATGATAGCAGGCCCTGCCTTCTGTCTTAAATTTCCCCGTGGTCTTTATTCAGCAAAGCAGTTATGGATGGGACAGGCAGTAACTTCAGGGGATCGCCGTGTGTTTTGAGTTAAGCACATGTTTAGTGCTTTGTGGTCCAGGACTTTTTATGGCAGCCTGGCTCTGGCAGGATCATTAGTCCAATCATTTAAAACATGGCAGTACAGCACTTTGAGATTTCTCAGCTCTTTACATAAATATGGTAAATCAGTGGGTTTAAAATTTTTCTTGCTGTGTGGACCCCTAAATATTTGACTAAGGTGGTGCATACCTCTGTAATCATTTCACAGAGAGAGATTCCTACATACCTTACAAAAACCTCTCTTGTCATTTTTTCCCTGGGAATAGCCCCCAGGCCTCCCATACATCTCTGGACCACAGGCTGGAAACCGCTGCTGGAGATAACTTAATCCCTTATTAAAAATCTAAATGATCTCTTCTGTTTATGTGATGTACTTTCTATCTTCAGAATATTTATGCGAGCTAGCAGCATGCTGGCAGGTAGAGACATGGGGAGGTGACAGCATTAATACTGCATTTTTTCCACTGGCATAATTAGTAGGCCAAGTCTATAAATATTTACATTAAATCTGTCAGGCATCACACCAACCTCACTGATAACTTCAGGGGTGTCTTACTGTAAACTGCATTAATGCCTCACTATTTTGTCATCAAGTAACACATAAAATGCTCCTTCAAGCTAAGCCACTTTGAGTAGGTTGTTTTTATCACTTTCTCATTTGGGTGCAGGGTTTAAAGGCGCTTCAAGCATCAGAACTGTGGCTCAGGGACTGTTCTATTTTTCTGTTATTGAGCTATCATTTGTATTAGTGCCAGCACAACCAAAAATATATGAACCTTGCAAGCATAAACCTTAAGTTGATGTCGACATAACTATCTGCGTAACTGCTATTATTCCTCAGAACTGGCAGGGTTATGAGGATTTTAAAAAACCCACTAGAGCTCTTTGGGAAGATGAAAACAAATTAACCCCCCTCAAGCTTCAGTATCTTTGCAGCTGGAGACTGTAACACTTACAGGGACTTCCATTTTGTGCAGGAGATCCAATCCACCTGGATGCATGGATTTCTACACTATGAAGAGACCTACAAAAGGCAGGAAGGAAAGTTCCTTCTCTACCATTTATACCTGCCCTGACTTTTGACAGCATTTTCTAGAAGCAGCTGAAATTTGTTTAGTATTTACTATGGAATTATCAATATTCATAAATTATTTCATTTAACAAATAATATCTATTTGCATGCAAAATCACACTCGAGATTTTCATGCTGGGCAGATTTCCAGGAACTCACCCGAGCATTCCCAAAATCTTCCTAAAAAATTCAGGGTAAACCAAATATGCAGAAAGAATCAGTATGTATGTGCAGGTGTGGGTGCACCTGGAGTGGAGGAAGAAGTCAAAATGAAAATTTTATCATCTGAAACAATTAAGCAATCCCTTGGTTTGAGCTTTTCTTCCAAACGACTTCTTTTAAAATCCATTAAATCTCTCAAAGTATCACAATAGAATAAATATAAATGTTTAAACATTTTTAATGTCTCAACTGAAAGAAATCATCTGCCAAATTATTATTATTTTAAATCGTCCTCAGCCTTGGAGCCTTTTAAGAGATCTCTGGAGTACCCGTGTGCACAGGGAGAAGCCAAGACTCATTTCAGCTCCATCTCCTTAAATGCAGAATTGAGGGAGCTGATGGATTAGAAAGTTAACTCTTTTGGGTCAGGAGCAGCAAGCTGAGGGAAGGCACCTATTGGCACTCCTGATGGATTCACCCAGCCCTGAGCACTCAGAGAGGATGGAGGGCAATGTAATGAGCCAAGGAGGGGGTTCCCCAAACTTCTGCAGGGAGTGGCAGTAGTTGTAGGGGCAGAATGCTCCAGTGAAGGGAGAAAAGCCTTCTCTGTGTGTGCAGAGAGTCAAAATCTGACTTGCTGGCAGGGAGCAAAACCCTGTTTAAGTGCTGAGAGTGCTGAAGGCACACAGGTCATCAAGTAATCACACAGGGCTGAGATGGACTTGTCGGACAAGAGAAGAGGAAATGGGAGAAAATTAAATGTCTCTGTGTGTGTGTGTGTGTGTGTGTGTGTTAGAACATGCCTGTGTGCTGCAAGCAGCCAGACCTGCAGTGCCTGCATCCCCCTACATCCTCACCCACTGCTCCAGTTTCTTCACAGGAGATAAATATGGCTACTTTTTAGGAAGAAGTATAAATATAGAACAGGTCATGAGATGCAAGATCTGCTAATTTTTGGAGACTAAAGCAAAAGAGGGGCAGAGCTGCTCTCACAGACAGGTGTTCCAAGGATGCTCTAAATTTCATGCAGATGAGAAACTCCACTAACAGCAAAGGTGATTCTCATGACACTGAGTTATTTAGATCTGAGTACTAAATTTTCCCCTTCTATTCATCCCAGACTTAGCAAACAGTGCAATAACATAAACAAATCAAAGGAAACACAACAAAAAGTCTTGGTTTCATAGTCATGTTACATGTGAGCTGGGCAACAGCAGGTCAGGGCAGGAGTCAGTGTGTGCAAATAGATATTATTTGTTAAATGAAATAATTTATGAATATTGATAATTCCATACTAAATACTGAGTCAGTGTGGCTTGCACAAGACCAAAAAACACAACTGGAGCTCAAGAGAAGGACTGAGCTTTTATGAGAGGTCAGACTCAGCTGCTGCTCAGGGTCTGGAGTTCAGAAACATTCACATCTCTGCTGCTGCTGCTGTGAGACGAGGATCAAAGGGGCAAAAAGTCATCACCAAAGGCACCTTCCACTGCACAGGCTCAGGAGAGCTGTCAGCAAGGGAGGGTGGAGGATGAAGTCCCCAGCACACCAGAACAACAGCAGGCTCATGCTTACCTGTGCACACATCGATGGGCAACACCCACACTGAGAGCAGCCTGCTCCTAAGGCTCTTGTCTCCTTAGGGTCTAAACCTGCAGACTCCCTGAGCCCATTTTCAGCCTGCAGTGTTCCCAACCCAAAAGCTCTCTGCTGTGCTCCTTTCCCCACAAAAGCTGCAGCAGTGTTTACCTGTCAGCCAAAAAAGCCACAGCCAGGACCTCACCCAGCCCACCCGTCTACCCCAACTGCTGCTTTGTAATTATTTTGATGATTTCAGCCATTTTCAGGCTCCTCTCAGAAATAATTTAAGGCCAGCAGAGCTTGTTAATAGGTAGAATGGAAAGTGTTCCTTTTCATTTCTCTGGCAACATTAATGCAATTATCCTGAATAATTCTCAAACTACGTGGGCTGTAATTTCAAGGCAATATTACCATTAGAGAGCCCTGCTCTTCCAGCCAGCATGTGTCATACTTCCCATCCAGAGGTTATTTATCAATAATCAGAAAGGTCTTCATTTACAAACAATAGGGTCTCTTCATTTGCAGCACGACCAGGGAGCAGGATGGATGTCACCAGGCAAAAAGATGTGCCATGTCCCTGGCTTCTACTCCTCTGGCATAAGAAATGCAAGGGAAAAAATAAAAAAAAACCCACTGCAAAGATTAATTCCATACAGATATAAGAGCAAATATTCAGTTGGCAAGGCCAATAATTGTTCTTCTATTAAAGTCTTAACAGTATCCAAATTCATTACTCTTATCTGAGCAGCCTCAGCCTTCGTTCTTTCAGAAATCAGGTTCAAGGCACAGAGCTGCTCTCTGAGTTTTGCTTAGATATGTGCCCTGGCCATGACACACCATCACCTCAGCCTGCAATCATCATCTTCAGGGGGAACATTTCAGTTTCTCTGCTAGGTCTGTTGTAGTGGAGAGTTTTTGGCTATGGACATGCCACTCCTATATTTGATGCAGAGCAGTTTCTGGTCAGGCAGAGCTGTTCAGCAGCCTGTGCTCATCACAGCCTTTCCCTTTCCAACCCAGACTATTTTTATTCTGTCAAGAAAGAAGCTCTGCTTGTTCTTACACTTAGGTATCCTATTATATCACTAAGTTTAACACCACCCGATGCTCCCAAATTTGGCTCCACAGAACAATTTCCGTAGGCAGCAGATCTGTATTTTCTCAAAGCAATTAGCAGGACTCTTGCAGAACACTAACGAGGCGGCCTGTCAGTCCCTCAGCAGCCCTGGACAGAGCCATATGTTTTAACGAGCTCTGGGGTGTCATTCTGGACAAGCAACACTTCTGCATGATCCTGTGAGACTCCTGAGATGAGCAGCAGTGACCTTCATCCATAATACCTGACCACAGGAGAACTCTTGCCCTCCTCCTCCTCCTGTGGCAGCATTATGCTCTCACCAGCAGGGTAAAACTATCCAGATCACACCAGAAATAGCTGAAGACATTTTTTACAATGAGGGTGGTGAGGCACCAGAATATGTCAGCCAGAGAGGTCCCTGCAAACTTTCAAGGCCATGTTGGACAGGGTTTTTGACCAAGCTGATCTAGTTGAAGATGTCCCTGCTCATTGCAGGAGGCTTGGCCCAGGTGACCTTTAAAGGTCCCTCCCAACCCAAACCATTCTGTGATTCTAAAACCAGATGTATGACATCCACTCTGGAATAAGCAGCAAGGAGACAACAGATCTGGTAACCAAAATAGTGAGAAATCTTTGGCCAAATTTTGCAAACTCTTTCTCTCTGCTTATATTCTGCAGGAGGTGCTAAGGCACGTGCTGTTCATAAAGCAGCTCCTGACAGAATGCAGACACTTGGAGCTGCAGCACATTAAAGAATGATTGTGCTGACACATAAACAAACGCACACATACTCACATATTTTGAGTTTCAGCAGAGAATACTGGGAAAGGTTTAAAAAGCAAATTGATTAGAAAATTAAGCTACTCTGAGATTGTGTCAGAAGGAGGGAAAAAAGATGCAATTGCTTGAGAAACAAATGCATGTTTGTGTGTCAGTAATCACATCTGACCTTTGCCAGAGAACTCAGTATGGCAAAGGCATATTGGTGAGGATATGAGCCCCAAGAATCATGAAAAAGCCATTGTGCAAAAATTCTAGACCTGGATTTATCTACAGAGATACACTCAAGGGCCTCTCAATCTCAGTATCTCTGTTTCAGTTATTGGCAGGATGTTGCAAAGGGTAACAAGCCATTTAATTGGGAAATCCCTTTATTTCTGTAGCTATTGCCTCTCAGTTTCTGAGAGGATTCCTTGTGCTCCCCTATACCCAACCAGGTTTTGGAGCCTGGGCTCAGAGGATTTCCTGTGTGTTCACCAGCATCCATAAAGGCTGCAATGTCCAAGAGAGTTGCTGAGGCCATTTGCACTTGGTTTGCTCTCCTCTTCCAAATATTTATCTGACTCGGCAGCTGGTGAGGTTTAACCCTCCTTGCAATGTCAGAGAGGGCTGCTGCTGCTGCTGCTCCCAAATCCCTCTGTGACCCCAAACCAATGTTTGTTCCCTTAAGAGTACAGAAGAGAGAATCAAATGTCCTGTCCCTTCCTCCACAGAGCCAGCACACAATTTGGTTTCTGGCACTGTCTCTTTATCCTACAACCTCATAGCTGTGGTCTTGCATTCCTTGTGATCACAGTGACCCCAGCAGCCTCTCCCAGCACCACACTGCAGAAAACCTCACTGCAGAGGTGGAGGAATGAAGTTCCTCTTGCAACACTTATTTCTATACGGCAGAAAAGTAAGAGGCTCATTTTGTGATTCCTCTGTGTGAGCAGAACATCCTGTGGTTTGGCAGCAACAGGATCTTCTTTTCATTAGTAGGACACAGGGAAAACCTTGCCACATTCGTGTATTTTGAAGTGGAATTTCATCACTGCTGTGATTAATGTCAACATCATTTCTGCCCTAAATTCTCCATTCCCTCAGGCTAAAAATACCTTCCTGGACTTCTTGATATTATCCAATAAGAAACACAAAGGGAGAGAGGGCAAGGAGAGGAAAGGAGAGAGAGGTGCTTTTTGTCTTTCATCCAGACTTTGTTTTTGGGCAAAGTAGCTGTCAGGGAGGTAAGAGAGATGTTCCAAAAACGTGAAGGATTTTACCTGCCCACATTTCTCCCCAGGTTATGCCAAAAGTTTATGTGGATGCTTCTCAAAGAGTAGAAGAGTTTTCATGCTGTGCCTTACTTAGAGACATACCTACAATTATAGTTTATTATGTCACTAACCTGTAATTTTAAAAAGCTTTTTTTGCTTCTGCCTTTCTTTTTTTTTTTTTTTTTTTTATTGCCATGGTGTCTTATTTTTTATTTTCCAGATCTGTCCTGCCTTCTCCATTTGGTCACCAGGTTTGGTCTGCTTGGAGAGGAGGAGACTGAGGTCAGACCTCATCAGGGACTGCAGCTCCTCCTGAGGGACAGCCCCAAGCCCTAGGTTGGATATCAGGGAAAGGTTCTTCCCCCAGAGGGTGCTGGGCACTGCCTGGGCTCCCCAGGGAAGCTTTCCAGGAGAGCTTGGACAGTGCTCCCCAGCATGGGGTGGGATTTTTGGAGTGTCCTGAGCAGTGCCAGGAGTTGGAGTGGATGATCCTTATGGGTTCCATTCAACTCAATATATTCTTGGTTCCAATCAATGGCTGGGTGTTTTTGTCACCCTCCAACCCCACTGGAGACAAGGGCAACAGAAATCAATGCAGAGCATTTGCTCTCGACCATCTGTGAAAATAAACACATGTATTTACAAAGTGTGATATTTAAATCACAAAAAAAAAAAAAAAAGAAAGAGTTGTAGCAGTGGGGTTAGGTGTGAATTCTGCAGCAACTGCTTCTCAGTTCCAGAGCATGTGGCAGGAGCAGCACTGGGCTGTGTTCACATCAGTGCTGCTGAGCAAAGCCTCCTCCTCTCACCCCTGCAGCTATTTATCATCATCATCATCATCATCATCATCATCATCATCACAGAAATCTGGGAGCAGCTTAGCACAATGGCACTAAAGTCTCCATCCTGAGTGTCACATGGAGGTTAAGCTGATCTGCCTGCAGCACAACAGCACAGCCTGGCCCTTTCTTTTAACCAAAATCACTCAGGTATTTCTTGGGCTCGAATGGGAGCAGGTGGGGGAACACGTATGGGGAGCACGGTCTGGAACAGTCACAGTTTTATGGGTTCATCATCCCAACACATAAACTTGCTCCCAGCAGGGCTCCTTCTCACTTCCCTGTTTTTATTATTGTACAGCAAGATCTGCAGGGCAAATCTCTGAAAGGTTAACAGGCCTGTCCAGAAAGTGCAAGGAGCAGACGGGCTGCAGTCCATGAATTTTAACGCTCTACATGACAACAACATGCTATTCCTGTACTGGAGAGCAGTCCACAATCAGCACGGCTTTGGTGACTGTGAGAGATGGCAGAGGCCAAGGAAAGGTGCAGTAACAGCTGTAAGACAAAATATAAAGCTGTAAATAATAGCAGAAGACCACCATAAAGATGAGATGGGAAAGGGAGGAAATAACACATCAGAGAAACCCCAGCAAGGACACCTCCACCTGCCTGGAAAACCAAAGCAATGTTGCTGTGCTACAGCAGGTCAGCAGGTTTCTCCATGTGAAATAAGTCCATCTTCCTTTGAGAGGAAGGCCCTGGTGGTGTTCACTCAAGAAAAATGGCACCTTAATGCTGGAAGTTACAGGTTGCTGCAAAGCAAATGGACAGAAATGCAGCCACACACTCTCCTCATCCACTGGATGCTGGAGCTGTGTTTCAAAGCAAGGAATGCTTGCAGGCCCTGAAACACCTCTAAACCAACATGCTTTGGGAGGTATTAGAAAAAGAAGAAAAGAAAGCTGGCTACCAGGACACATGTGTTCAGCTCTTAACTCACTGCAGTGAGTCTACACCACAATAATTCCTCTTCCATCAGGACTCAGAGAGTTCTTAGCCCTGTCTGTCCCAAATTATTTGCTTTTCTACATAAAAACAAACCCAAGGATTCCTTAAAGATAAAATTTGTCACAATTAGGTGTTGCCATTTCTTCATAATTGCCTTAAATACTTCAATCTCAAGGAAATGTGGTTGAAAATGCAGGAGAATTATGCTGATTAGTTGCTCATAATTAGATAGATTCAATAAAACCTGGTGCTTAGCATGTTTTGCATTTATATAGTCTTTATACAAAATTAGCCTCAAAGATATCTCTATCATTTTTTAGTCCTTTGCCATCAAGCACATCTGATCTGGAAAGAATCATCTCCATAAACAGACACCTCTTGAGGATTGCTTAAAATCATTCCTGTGCCCACTAAACTGCTCCCCCAGCACTCCTCTCCTCCCTTCTGCTATCCACATGCAAAGCTTGGAGAATTATGGGCTTTGGCTTGTTCTGAGAAGGAACCAATTACAGAACTGGTGATTTTTGTTGGCAGACTGGTTATTCATGAAGGAAATAAGTCTTATTTCTATAGTGGGGAGAACGTGGGGGAAAAAAAACCAACCCAACAAAACAAACAAACAACACCAAAAACAACAACAAAAAAACCCCCAACAAACAAAAAAACCCCACAACACCAAAGCAGCACCATCCCACTGCTCCAAATGTCTTTCAGCCAGCATTTAGCCAAAACATTTGCTCCAAATCTTGCCTGCTTCTTGGATCTAAAAGCAAGGACAAATATGTACATCCCAGCATAAAAGATGTCTCCCCCCAGGGAGCACTGATGAAGATACAGCTACTGGCAGAGCCCTAAACCCTATTGCCAAAGTTTACTTGTGGATGAAACTTCCCTCTCCTGCTCCAGATAAAGAAAATCCCCAGCACTGATTGTTTTCCTATTAAAAAAATGGCCCCTGTGTCATGGAAGTCCTATTAATTTTCTTGGAGCACACAAAACTAGCTAAAAATGCTTATGTGGATTAAAAAAGACAAAAGACGTTTATGGAGCTTTTTTCTCTGCAAAGCAGTCAAGTATGTCTTCAACCCTATATATAAGCACCTCTATTTATTACTCTGAGTATCTGCATTTTTTTTCTCTCTGTTTGAGAAATTCTTCTTCTCCCTTCAGAGCACCATCCCCCTTTCTAAGCCAGGAGAATATGAAATAAATATGCTACTGCATATAAACAGTGCACAGCATAACAGAGCTTCGAAATTCACAGTCAGCCAAAGATATCAAGTTTTTCTTTCTCAGTGATTGATGCCCCCTAGAAGAAATAATAATTATATGGCACAAGGAGGAGGAAAAAAGGCATGTTGAATAACATAAGCATTTAGTCAAATCATAACTGAAACACTGAGGGGAAAAAAATGCTTTAAAACTGCTTAGCCAGAAAAAGACAGCATCATCTGTAAAATGGATGAAGAATAAACCCCCTCCAATAAGAAAAGAACTCCAGAAATTTGTTATACACTAATGCCATCTACCAGACAGCAGTGGAAGTAGCAGAAAGAGGTGTCAAAGAAACAACAAATGCAACAGGGATTAAGTAAGTACTTGTGCACAGCCCCAGGTCTTTATTTTCTTAGCAAGTACTGAATTCCAAACCTTGTTCTACCTTTTCTTTCTTTCTTAGAGAAAGGACTCCAGGGCATCCATGAATGCAAATATTTATCATTTCTTTTAATTGGCTAGGCTGCAGAAAAATCTTTGAAATTCCCCTTCCAACACAACTTTGAGGCACAATATTTACCTACACAACTTTGAGCTATCGTTATTTTTCTCTTGCAAGCTGATGGGATCTTATACAATGAAAAAAATTATTGTATTCTTATTTTGTATCAAATTTCACATTGTCTCAGGGCCTCTTCAGCCTGCCCTGACTGTCTTCATCAGGAAGCCTGAATTCAAAGAGCTTTACAAGTGGTTACAATTTAATCCCAATCTTTACCTGTGTGTGGAGTTTCCAAGGACTGCCTGATAATTGTAAAAAGGTTTCTACTTCTCTTCTAGTCCCAAATGGCCCCTGATTTATAGCCAGCTCCAAAACACACCCCAAGGAGTTGTGCTAAACTTTAACACAGTTGCTTTCCTAGGAGAAAGTTTTCTACCTCCACTTGGGATGTCCTTTTCCAGCCCAAAGCTCGGGTTTTACCAGGATCCATAAATGTTCCTTTTGGACACCCACCAGAAATAAAGAGCAGATGCCTGCTCAGCCTCAAAACTGAAGAACAGATGCAGGTACAGAATCTGCCACTGCCATGCTGTGGACACAGTGTCCATTTGCTGATACAGAAAGTGGGAGACAGGTAAAGCAATATCTAAAACCAGCAGAGCACAGTGTGGATCTGAAGCATTTTAAGAGGCTCAAGAACACCTCCACTTCAAAAGGAACATCATCTATATATGTGCTTGTTCTTTCAGACAGAACCTTCTTTCTTCCTAAACTTAACTACAACCTACCCCAAAGTTCTACCTAAACTTACCCCAAACTAATGAGATTTGTTAGACTTTCAGTCCCTAATATCTCTTCAGGAAAATATTCCAGAAATCCTGACAACTGGAAAGAATCTAATTTTCTGTTTAAATGTATTCAGATCAACGACATCTCTTTGCATTAAATTTACCCCCTCATAAAAACTCCACAGTTTTCAGAAACATTTACAGATACCAACTAACAGAGGCACTATCCAGAAATTCTGCCGGTATTTGTCTCTTCCTATTCTTCCAGAAGGGCAGAAACAAAAGCTTTTTAGTTGCTACACTTGGTCTGTGTCTACAATGGAAAGGTTCAGTGATGAAGCCATGCTGAATAGCCACTGATTAAGAAATTGCAGCAGTTCTATGAGCTGCTGTTGATTCAAGGTGAGAGGAATTGCACCGAGCTGGAGTCAGCTGGCAGAGCACAAAGAGGAATTTCCATGTTGTCAAAAATCTTCCACCGTGTCTGATTCTGGCATTATTTCCTACTGGCTTGCTAAGAAAAAAACGAGCCCTCATCACACTCCTCTGGTGCTTTCTTTGCTCCTTGGATGAATATTCTGCGAGTGCAAATAAAACGTTCAACAGCAGCAATTTATTTTCTGTCTCTCACAGGAAGGACTGGAGGCAGCCATCAGGAGCTGGAAGGAAGTTTTTACAGCACAGCCTCCCTGCCAGCTCTGAGCTCCTCTCCTCCTTCTGCCCTTCTTCTGTGAGATCACAGCCACAAGGCCACACCAATGTGGTGCTGGTCCTCAACTGTTGCACCTTTTTGGTTTTTGGAGTTTGGAAAGGACCAGGCAGACAGGTCCGAAGTCAGCATGCAAAAATCTCTTTATTCTAATTTTCTGACTCCATTTATATACACTGTACAAAGGTGGCCAATTATTGGCCAAAGCAGAACATCCCATCACTTGGATTGGTGATCATACCAATCACTCAAATATTCTATCAGAACAAAGAAATGTAAACATTTTTTATTTACATGAAAAGGCTTGGAAACTCAGCTCAGAGTTCCAAAACATCAGAAAGATTTTGCTTTAATATCAAGTGCAAGTCTGAGACATGCAAAATCAGAGTCACACTCAGCCCCATCTCTACAGTTCTAAGAGCCTCCCTGACATTCAGAAAATTTGGCCATGAAGATCCAGACCCAACATTCCTGAACTGCAGAGAGAGGATGCACAGGCAGCCCCAGACTGGGCAGAGAAACAATATCAGGGAGGAATATCTCAATATTATTGCAATACAAGTTTAGGATATAAATAGCCCATGTTAGAAGGGCTGAGACATG
Organism: Pycnonotus jocosus; assembly: GCA_013400435.1. NCBI lineage: Eukaryota > Metazoa > Chordata > Aves > Passeriformes > Pycnonotidae > Pycnonotus > Pycnonotus jocosus. The sequence goes on along the minus strand of VWYP01000787.1, from coordinate 487,559 downwards.
CCTTCACAAAATTTTAATTAGCTATCCATTGGGCTTTTAAGCTTCCAGCTCCCCAGAGTAACAATTACACTTGAAACCATAAACTTTTTTTCCTCCTTCCTCCAAAATTGCAAACACACAGTGCAACAATGCTTAAGCTTGTTGGCTCTCTTCTCTTACAGAGCAGTCACTGCCTCTGTTCTGCCTTTCTTTCCCTTCCCAGGGTTCTGGCAGCATGTGGGTTAATGGGACAGTTATTTGAATGAAAGGCATTTCCAATAAATCAGCAGATAGCAAAAGGGAAAAAGCACTAGAGTAATTTCTTCTGCCCACAATTTCATTATGTTCTTGGCTTTGAGCCATTGTAAGGTAAATCAGTCAAGTCATGTTGCACAGAAATTTCTGAAAGAACAGTTTTTTAAATCACTTGGTAAGCCACACTCCTTGTTTTGAATGGAGAATCCTGCTTATTTTGTATGGCACTTTATGCTCATTTAAAAATTGTGAAAAGGAGAGCTGCAGTCAGAGCTAGAGCTGTGATTTGGCTGCAAAGAGCACCTCATGGAACTGTCCCCAGGGCTGTCCCCATGGCCCACATCCTCCCTTCTTCCTTGCTGCACCAGACCTGATGACAGGATCCCAAGAAATGGACACACACTCCCTCTCCAGTTCCCTTTTGGCAACACATCTCGGAATAATGCTGACCAAAGAAGGGATCACTGCTTGTAGGACCTTGGCCTGGGCAAGTCTGCTCAGCTGGTGACATTCACTAGGGCTGTCCCCAGCTTTTCATTTCCATCTGGTGTTCTCTCACCAGTCACTGGCTCACGGCCCCTCAGCAAACATGGAAAAATGCAAAAATGTCCTGCTGTCACCATGGGGAAGGCTGTCCCGGGATGAAACTCCCAAAATAAGGAAATGGAGGCTGCTTGCAAAAATATTACAGTTTTGACAGTCTCTTCATTCTCTTTCAGGAGAAAAGAACACTGGTGTGATCAAGAGGAGGCAGAACAGTGATGCAGCAGCAGCAGAACATTGTGGACAGAGAAATGGGGGATGAAGACAAGCTGCACATGGCCCTGAAAGCACCAGCCTGTCCCTGCACAAACTGTCTCCCAGCAATTTTAATGCTTCAAACTTCTCACACTATCATTAATGTTCAGTATTTTCCCTCTTACAGCTCACAGCTTGCAACTAAACGTGTTCATTCTCTTTCCCCCTGTTTCCACACTGTAACTCCCCCAAAATCCCTGAGAGTACCTTTACCTGCATGATCTGGAGTCTCACACAATTTACTGGAATGCTGAGCAGCAGTTATAGGAGGCCCACATAAAAGCCAAACACACTCTAAGAATCTCAAGTTAGCACAGCAAAAGCATCCTCACGGGCACTCCAGCAGAGAGAAAGCCCAATTAATGCCTTACACAGAAACACGAGCTCTTCATGCTTAACCCTCAGATTCTGAGTAGGAGCCTAGTGTTTGCTGAAAGCAGCTGTGGCACACTTTAAACATCTAATTTTTAACTGTTCAGAACAGAGTGATGGCTGCTTGCTTTAGCCCCCCAGCCATTCCCCAACCCCTCACTTGGTCTGGGTTAGCACAGCAAGCAGCTACTGCAGGAGGCAGAGATCCCTCACCACTTTCTAAACTGGCTGACAGACACTTCCAGCTGCTTTTCAATGCATATTCCACTGTCAATCAAAATTACAGGGTATAATTAAGCAGGCAACAGCCAAGCAGTATCTGTTTTCTACCCAAGAACCCAATGAACAGATTAATTTACCAGTGAAATAGAGTAAGATGAATTCCTCTAAAAATAAACCCCTGAGAGACGAGGCACCATCAATTTCTTTCCTATCTAGTAGCAGGTTAAATATTGTATTTTTTTTCTGCAAGGCAGAGTTTCAAAAGTTGTCAAGAACTCAAACCTTTCTGTATCATCCCATAATAACAACGGTGATCTCTGTTCAACTTGCAAATTCAGCTCCTGGAGGCATCAATGGTTCCTTCAGCCTCATGACTGGGATAACACAGATGGAATCTGATGTCAGAAGGATGATGAGGTGCCACAGAAACCACTGCAGAGTTGACAGAACCTGCCCCAAGCTGTTGTAGGTTCCTGGGCCCTCCTAAATACCTTGCTCTACCTGACATTTCTTTGTGCAGTAGGTATTATATTCACTTTGCATCTCTGAGCTTTAATTACTTTGACAACTTGCAGGGGACTTTTTAAATAATAATTTATTTAATCAACAGGTTTTTTTTTTTTTCATTGTAATGTTCGGCAGCAGCAAGAGATCAAGCTAAGATAATGAAAAGCATTGGAGCAGCTGAAAACTTAATTAAAACACGTAAAAATTAATTATACCGCTCGTCATTGATTTTGTCTGAAAAAGCTGATATTGCAAATAGGAAGTCGAAAGCAAGGAGGTCATGTGGAGAATCACTGATGTGAAAGTGATACATGACAGAAAAAATACATCCACACTGAGAGGGGCCACTCACTCCAGGTCAATGATCCCGTGCTGAGCTGAATTGCATCCCACATCACTAAATTGCCAATCAAGCATCAATAAGGCTGATTAATGTGAATCCAGAAGAACAGAGTACACAGAATATGGCTGGTATGTAGATATGTGAGATCAGAACCACACGATTAATAAAGTCAGCTTGTACAGGATCTTTTTCTGACTCTGTACAAAAAAAACCCAAACAAAAACCACAAAAAACCCCCAAACAAACAAACAAACAAAAAACCAAAAACAAACACAAAAACAACAAAAAAACCCCAAAAAATCAAAAAAGGGTTTAGTAGTGTAACTATGAAATGTCACTCTTCAGGCTCTCCAGAAATGCCTGAGAGGTGTGCCTGGATTAGGACTACACACCTTGGTGTTGCAAAAAGGAATTACAGCATCACTTAATGTCCATAACTAACCAGGACCTGCTCACACCTGCACTCAGTCCCAGAGTTAGGGAGGCAAAGGGAGCAGCCAGGTGTTCTTACCCCTTCTGCTTTATTCTGCAGAAGAATAATGTACTGCCCTCTGTTTAAATAATAATCCTCTTTCCCTGCTGTCAGTCCCTGAGCTTGTTTATAAAGCACATTACATCCTATTTTCAGTTGAATCAGTGGAGCCACTTAAGGTACCCTTTGAATCAAATACCACAGAACAGAAAGGCCAACTTGGTATCAGCATAAATTTTATCCACAGCTCTACCTTTGGGCAAGTCACTTAACTACTCCGAGCCTGAAGCATGGAATGAAGGAAATACTGCTTTATCAAACTCACCAGAAAGATTATCAAATGCTATCTCATATTTATAAAGCACTTTTTGATCCTCCAGCAAAGACCATGGAAATGTAAAGAAGTACTGACCCAGATAAGGGTTAAGAGCAGAATCTTTTTTTCCAGTGAGAGCTCTCAAATGACCTTGCAATGTTAGGATTTATTTTCAAGGCAAAGGAAGATCTGTCAGGTCTAGGAGCCATGTTTTGCTCTAACTGCAGATGACTTGCTATCAACAAGGAAACAAGTTTAGTCACTGATCCAAATGTCAGGAGCTGCCAAATCAGTGCTCTGATGAAATGTCAGGAACACTAACGTGCTTTCAGGGCTTCACTGATTTAACAGCCAGAATGGAATCTGGTCACATTCTTTTATTCCTCCAGAAAAATAGCAAATAATCAGCAATATATACATTATATACCCTCCTTCAATTTCTTTGAAGTTGAACAAACTAAGAAAAAAAATCTAAACATGTGAGTATTTCCACTTCTGTGTTTTAAAGGAGTTTGATCTCCACATGCTGGAACTTCAAGAGTACAAAGATCCCATTTAATAAGAAAACTTAAAAATTCAAGGATTTTCACACACCTGTAACTGTACCTTGTGTAGGAAGATACACTGCAAAAGGAATCAAAATACAATATTTGACTTAAGAGAATGTTCAAAGGACAGGAAGAACAAAGCAGGCACATTCAGAAAAGATAATTGTATACTTTAAGACTATTTTCTTTGCCAACAAGAAAACTAAAACCAAACCACAACAACTAATGGCTTTTATTTAAATTCATGAACCTAATCCCAAAGAAATCTCTCTTTTGGTTAAAGCAGCCAGATGTTTCTAAATAAAATATTTAAAACATTTGCATGCTGTTGTCAGAAATACTCCGTGGGGAAAGAATGGCCACCAAATCCTTGTCACAGCAAGAAAAGTGCTGAAGAGTTTCAGTGCTGGGAGAAACTGCAGATGCCCCACACATTGGGCAACTGTAAGAAATTCTGCCCCAGCTATTAAACACAGAATAAAAAAACCTGTGTAAGAACAATTCCACCGTGCTCATTTCATTGACTACACAGGTATAACCAAACAGACCCCAAAATCATGTCCTGGTATAACCCAGACCCCAAAATCATGTCCTTTGGTAAGAAAAGGAGTGTGCTGCACATTCCCTTTCTGCATGCAAGGACTGGCAGGGAGACACCTGGAAAGGAGCAGCAGGTGCAGCCAGGGCTCTGCAGGAGCAGGAGAGGTTTGCTGCTGAGCAGCAGGGATGGTATTTCCCATGGGAAGTGTGTTGATAAAAGCTGGCTGGGTTATTGCAAAAACACAACTCTCACCACCCACAATCTCTGGGTGACACCCAGCAAGGCACTCACCCTGTATTGACACAGACTCAAGTGTTCCTCACACAAAGGAGCCTTTATGTGCAACACATAATTGGTCTCAAGTTTTGGCAAATACTTTAAGCTAATTAACTATCCTGCACTACACACTGAGGAAGTCCTACTGTGGAACTTGAAAACCCAAGTAACATCCCATTGCCAGCATGGCATTGATTCATTTTATAATTCAACCTGGACAGCACTTCCACAGGAGTGAATATAAAAGTATCTCCTGCCAGGAGAGCACTGCCAGGTCTTTTATAAATACTACAGAAGTTTCCCAAGCAGGTGGCCCATCAAACTCAAATAATTGATCCACATCAGTTAGACCTGGAAATTCAATAGTACAGCACATCATTACAGCAGTCAACATAAGAGGAAAGTCCTTGTGGTTTCCCCTCCAGCCAGCACTTGAAAGGAAGCTGAAAAGCTCTGCTCTCTTTTCAGCTTGGCACATGCCTCCTTTGAGGTTTTCAGGGAAACAGTAAATACTAACAAGCCCTGTGAGAGGCCCCTCCTCTAAGACTCACCTGCCTGTCTGAAACGTAACTTCATTGCAATATTCGCTTTTTCATTACTGGAAACAGTTCGGTGTGGACAGAAGTAAATAAACACAACCTGGCAGGTTCAGGCAGTGCTGTTAAATGCTCCATTTCCTTATGGAATGCAGAGTTTTAATGGACAACCTTCCCCTCATCCAACTTCCCTGCACACCTCTCCTGGCAGCAGTGGTGGGGAGTGAAGGGCAGGGATTCATCTCCACAGGTGAACTGAGCAGCTGAAAGTCACTGCTGCCTCAAACCCACCTGCCAGAGGGACAAACACCCCAGCAGGGACATCTCAGAGGATGGGGGCACCACTGCTCTCAGCCTGACTCCCAGGTACAGTGGTTCTCCCTGGCCACACACAGATGTGATTCTGGATCTCCTCCTCCATCACTGCCCTTCCCTGTGTCAATCACAGCCTGATTATGTTGCTTATAATTTTTGTTTAAGATTCCAAGCCTTAAATTTCCAGCAGTTTGGCTCCCTGTGAAGCAGTGAAGTCACTTGCCAGCTATGCATCAGGACTTAGAAAAGATAAAAGCGATGTCTGAACCACTGCAAGCACAGAAGAAAGTTCTATCAGCCTCAATCACTTCATGAATTATTTATTGAATTTGCACAGGAAAGTTTTAGGAAATACAGCTCTTGAGGCAGTAGCCCACAACCTGTTCTTAGCCTGTGAGAGCTTTCAGAGCTACCAGCAACCAGGGAAAATCAAGAAGCTTCCACCAGAACAGTAAAGAAAGGCAAAGCCTGATCCTAAATATGGGGTTTGCTCCTTCAGGATCACACACCTATGCCCCAGGAAAGCTTGCAAACCACTCCATCAAGGAGATACCACTATAAACTGTCATCTACCAGGCTTATTTCTTATGATAACCATTTCTGTTCTTAAGGTTTTTTATACTCATTTGGAAACTACATCAGCAGCTCTACACATAACACTTCCACAGACGCCTGCACAAGTTGTTTCACAACACTGCAAACACTGCTACAAGCTGGGTAGGCTTGCCAGGCAGGAGAGATGGGCTGGAGATGCTTCTCCCTGCCAAACTCAGTGCCATGAAACACCCACCACAGCACAGCCTGAGATTCCTGGCTGAACAAACAGCTTCTCCAGGTGTGCAGCAGTTCACCCACAGCCTGCAGCACGAACAGGAGCTGTGGCACCCACAGGGACCCTCTGCTGCTCACAGCCATGGAAATGCTGGCACTCCAGAGAACAAAGAGTGAGAGAATTCTCTCTTCCCCTCTCCTCATCCTCACTACACTGAAGGACTCAGGATGCAACCCTCCAATGCTGCAGGGGGTGAGGAACCCTGTCCCAGCCTGGGACAAACCCCTGGGTGTGATGATGGTTTCACTGCTGACCAGGCACATCATCTGCAATGCAAGTGGACCCTGCAAGTGTTGGGACCTTTCCAGCTGGGAAGGATGCTAAAAACAGCTTGGGCCCTGGACCACTGCTAGAAACAAGTTAGGGAGCTTTGCTGATTTGCCTTTGGGGTTTTTTTTCTCCTCCCCAGATTTTAGGCAGCGTTGACAGCAAGATCAGACCGAACATCCCAGTGCTCCCAGGAGTGGTCCCAGGGCAGCTCTTCACAGAGCTCATGTGGGTTAAATCACCTTCTCTGCTCCCTCAAGGGGAATCTTGGGTGCCTGTGCTCCCACCTAAACCCTCCAGTCAATCTAATCAATGCCAAAGAAAGTCAGGGAAGGTCAAAGAACATTAGATGAAACGACATCAAGCCTTTATTTTCCAGTTTCCACCTTCGTAAAATAGGTATAATCATACTTACTTACTTTCAAAGAGAATTGTAAGGCTTAATTAGATAATTAACATGAAAGTGCCTTTAAAAAGCCTATGTATACACAAAGCTCTACTGTATTATTAGTGTAGGCAGGCATGGGGAGCTCTTAGAGATTTTCTAACAGGTTATTTGTTATTCTGGGAGAAGTCTTTAGCTGCATACAGCAGTAGTATAATTATTATCATCAGATTCACTTCCTAAAGATATTTATGAAACACTGTGGAAGGAAAAAAAAAAAAAAAGGCATCCAGTTAAGCAGCACGGAGCTGAGGTTCTTTTTTGTTGCACATGCTGATTAGGAATGCTGTTAAAGTGTTGTTTTGCTGTAGTGCAAATGCTGGTGCCAGGAAATGCAGTTATATGCTTGTTACTTGAATCATCATTATTTGGATATAATTGCTAGGTATCGGTGATTTCAACTCCTTTTTGTTTTTTTTTTCCTGTGTTTCTTTGCAATGGGATTTTTTTTTTTTTCTGGAGTCTGCTGGATCGTTACAAGAATGTGCAAAAACAGGACAAGCCTTGCACTGTTGCACAGCTGATTTTGACTGTATCACACACTCAGGAATTTATCTCTCCTGTGCATTGCATAAATATAGTATATATAATAAAAATCACTGAATTATGGCCATGAAAGAGGGCACTTCCACCAGGCAATAACTATTCTATTCTATCTTCATTAAAATATACTAATTACAAGTACTCCACCTGAATTGTAGTACCAGGGATGGGAATAAGCAGGCCAAATTTACTCTCTTATGTCATATAAATACTCCTATAGTCCACAAAATTTCCATCAAGAGCCACGTGAGGAGGATTTCACCCTAGACCCCTTTTTCTTTGGTTCTTTTTCAACCAAATGTCATGGTAAACTATTCTGTGATCAGGTTCACGTGAGTGCCATCCATCTACCCTCAGCAAATTTCTCTTGATTGACTCCCATAAAAAGTAAAATGAGATACAGTCTTATTGCAGCTATGTCTGGGGCCCAAAATATTGTATCACATCTGTTTCTCTGGAAGTTTCAGGAGAGTCCAAACATTGGATTCATCACAGCTGCTCTTCAGTACTTAAAACTCAGGCAAACCCAAGTTTGCTTTTCCATTAAAAAAAAAAATCTCTTTAGAGAGAAATTTGTACTGTCCATTCTCTTATAGCTTCAGGAATGAAGATGTCAATTCAACCATCATTACAGAGGCATTCATCTTTACTTTGGATCAGCAAGAACAAGAATTAGCTGAACAAATTCTTTTCAGAGTGATGGAATAATAAAATTGTCAGGAATTGGATTCACTACCATACAGCTTCTAATAGTCCATATCATTATTTGTTATTTTGAAGAAATCAATATAGCAGCACATTCCCCAAAGAGAAAATATCTATAAATCTCATTTGCAATAACAAATTTAATTTTTAAATCTGTTCATTTTGATCATTCTCCATGATTCTGGTACAAAACTGGGCAGAAAATGTGTTTCCACCCAACTCTAATTGAGTAGAAAACCCTCCAAAAAAGAACAGGAAAGGAATCTAAACAACATCAAATATTTATATCATGGGAAAACATCAAGAGATCTTTTTTGCAGCCTGTACTGTATATATTTTACATGTAAATTAAGCTGAGTGGTTCCTCTTCATAGCTTCAAGCTGCTGCTAATGCTTCCTAGATTTTTTCAGGCAGACAAATATTGGTGAAAAGAATTTTATAACCTTCATACTGAAGAATTATGATTAGACATGGACTAGAAGCCCAATGCACTGACATGTGGCCTTGGCTGAGTCTCATTATAAAGTCATCTGTACCCCTGGTATAATTGCTGTTGTTTGATTGTAAACCATCCCTCCTTCCACGCAGCTCTGCCACTTCTGATGTTGGTGAAACACCAACAGGGGAGATTGGGATCTGCTGGGGTTTGCAGGGCTCACACCAGAATTAGTGTCACCTCACACCAAAAGTGCTGCAGCTTTGGAAAATGCTCAAAACCCTCTCGTTTTTGCTCTTTCCCAATGCAAACTGGCACTGCTTCTTCCTGCCCCAGCTCCACTTGTAAAAAATAATCTGTCTGCTATTTTTAAATGCTTCCAGTTGCTTCAGCTCAGCCACACCAACACGGGGAGAGCTGCAGCTCCTCCAGCAGCTGGCAAGCCCCACCTCAGCAACTCACTGAGATTCCCAAACAGCATTACACTAAATTAATGCTTGTGATGGAAATGGGCCAATGCAATTAGAACACGGTGCTTACACTGTGACATTTTCTATTAGCCAGGAACCACCGCCAGGTATTGTGCTGCTACGAGGGGCCATTAATGCACCGGACAGCCACTTACCCAAAACAACAGACTTTAGCAGGAGCAGATGGCAAAGCCCTGCATTGCTCCTACCTGCTCTCAGCCTCCAGTCTCTGGCTGGCTGCAAAAGCAACTGAGCTCCTTTCAAACACAGCGACCACTGTAATTAGCAAAGCCATCATCCCAGCGGATGATTTTTCAAGCTCATGAACTATTGAAAAGTTTAAATCGTTTTCAAAGGGAGTTAAACGCAATCTTAGAGGGCAGGTCCGTGGTGGTCTGAACAGGATTGCTGGCTTAGAAAGGCTTTGCAAAGTACAAACTGTCAGCAATGAGGAGCATATGGCCTGGGATGGATCACTCCATCCATCCTGCTTGCTTGTTCCTACATCAGCATCCTCTTCCAGGGACAGATGAAGCAGATACATTCTGTGCTTTATCCAGACTGGCACCATGGTTTCTGTGCCTCTAGGAACAATCCCTCCATGAACAGAGCAAGTTAGTGGGTGCCCCACAGAGCCAAACAGCAGCCAGGATGTGCCAGAAATCTTTGCTGGAGTTTTTCAGTGCCATGAGGCCAACCTGGCACATCCACACCGAGTGTTTGAGAGGAGAGAGCTGCCTGTGGGATGCTCTGCACCATCCTAATGGGACAAGAGGGACAAGACCCCTTAACCTGGGGCCCATAAAGCCACATCTGCTTTGAGATGTTTGCTTAAGGCTCATTAATGTGCCAGCTTACACACCTTACTGAATTCACGTGGATTTATCGAAGCAACATCAATAATTTATGGAACTAAAGCCTGAAAGCGAGAGCTTTTCTTGTTTAACCCAAAGGTGCAATTTTTGGCTAGCAGCTGTGCAAGGCTGATCCTCTTTTACAGCTCAGCCACCAGGGAAGGAGAAAGGCACATTCTCATTGCATTATACCCAATAGGTGCATACAATTCTTTTCCTTACTGTTTCAAACAAGTGATGACCTTCACCTGTGTTTGCTACTGGTAAGTTCGGGAAAAGATATAAATACGGAGGAGATTGTCTTTTTTTAAGAGCCAGCTATGCTGTCTGTAGCTGGGATTTGTTTCCCTCTTGAGGACTCTTGGTCCAGTTGCATTCCCTCCCAGTTTTCTCTGCATAAATCTCCCCAGCACAGGCTGGTCTTGCTGGGTTTCCTCTGGAAGATGCTGCACTGGGATGGATTGTGCCATCAGTGCAGTATAACCTCAAAGAATTTTTGCAGCACATGTGGATTGTACTCTGTGTTCTCTACAAGGTATCTTCAGAGAGAAAAAAAAAATTCAGCAAAAATTTCTGGCAAGTTGATGACAGAATTCTGAGCTGGGGAGAGAGAAGCCTCAAAAACCCCCCAAAATTAGAACTGGGCTTTTTTTGAGTCATGGCTGCAATTCTGAGATGCTGCTAAAGGTGATGGCAGCCATGAGGCATTTCAACAACTTTCTTCCTCCTCAAACTATCCTAAATTCCAGCTAACCCTGGGCATCCAGCCCAGATTTCCTAAAAAGACGCCATGGCAAAAGCCAGGGAGGGTGACCTGGCCTGTTCCCTCTCAATTCATGCTCTTGGTGCTGTTTTGCCACAACCTTCACACTGGAATATCAAGTCCAGAATGACAACAATGTAGGGCTACACCAACCTGCACTCATTGAAGATCAAACCCATGGTTTTCTTACTATCAGAACTCAAACCATTAAAGAACAAACCACCTATTACCACAATAGCTCCATTATGACTACACAAATTAATTTTAGCTGGAATATATATTCACTGTGGAGAACATGTGTATACACGCACTCAGAAGGCTATTATGTATGGAAATACATTTGAAAACATTTGCACTACGATTATTTCTTCACCTCCAGTATTTCTCTCTTAAAAATGAATAATACATTTGCCAGATACTTTTCACTTTCAAAGCAGGAATATTACGCTTTGCTCCTGACAAAGAGGAAGCAGCAGGGATTGCACCTGATCTGTCCCCAGAGAGTAAATCGCTGTTCTGATGTTAAATCCTGCAGATGGGAAGAGCAAAAAACCATCCAATTCCACATCACCTGCAGCCATGGCTTTCCTAAAACTTCCCAGTTAACCTGCATGTCCAACCTGCTCCAGGACATCTTTCAGAACCATGAGTTACTCTCCTTAGTTACAGCCTCTAAGGCAGCCACAATATATGGAAGGTGAGTCTGGACAGCTTCATCCTGCACTGAGCTCCTCCCATCCCAATTATCATGAGGAGCTGGAGCAATGGAAGATCCAACTGCACAAGAGACAGGTGGATGCCAGCAGCAGCAGGGTGAAGAGACAAGGTAAGCAAAAGAAAGCATTTTTCCATGTGAGTTGGAGGTCCTGGGGGCACTGCGTGCTCAGAAATGCCAGGAGCAGATTGCAATGACAGACCTTTTTTCCTTGGTTTTCCCTATTATTTTTCTTCTTCCTTCCCTGAAGAGCAGCTTCACAGAGCTCTACATTTACCCCAGATCTCAACTTTTCCCCAAAGAATTCCCCCTTCATCCTGCCAGAACTAGAGTTTTTTGAGTTTGCTGTTGTTGCATGGGGGATTTAGTGAGAGCAGTCTGGAGAATATTCCTGTGGCTTTTCCCCCTCCAATTTGTACAAAACCTTTCAAAGGAACAAAATCCCCTTCAGCCTTGCAGCCTGAGAACCAACAGCATTCCCTTCAGCAAAACCTCCTTCCTTGTGTGCTTGGTCAAGTGGAAAAAGAGAGGAAAATCCCATATGAGAATTGATCCAAGCTGCCACCACCTCACATTTGGTGGGAAAGACAGGGAAAAATTACAGGGGAATTTTCAAAATTTTAACTATGGCTTTTATCTTCCCCAAATCTCCGTGTCTGCTTTATGGTTGAAGCCTCTGTGCAAAGAGCAGCCTGAGGGAAGGACCAAAGGCTGGTATTCCTGGAAAATGCTTCACCCTCTTCCTTCCAGCACCACCATTATCCCTTCAGCTGAGTTTCCACCATTGGGTCCATCATCCTGAGCACAATCAATGCTTAAAACATTTGAAAACAGGACTGTCACAGCCCAGGAAACGTGCAAGATTTAATGTCTGCAGAAGCACAAAAGCACTGTCTCCAGAGCACTTAACATATTGACAAGCTGTGTGAAAAGAGAACATTTTTCTCCAAGTTTCCAGTTATTTTGGTTCCTCCAAGGAAAGCATCTCTATCACAATATCCAACCCAGACAGGGCCCCTTGCTGCCCCAGATGCTGCAGTCGTCTCAGTGCACTTTATATCAAAATAATCACACCGATTAATCTAAACTGAGTAAGGAAATATAAACTTTAGGCAGGGGAGTCTGTTGAACACAGCAGAGTATTTTCCAGGAAGGAGTTTAGACACAGCAAAGGATTTCACTTCCAAGCTTTTGGTTTAATAATTTGAAAAAAAAAAAAAAAAGCAATCATGCAAGCGAGTGGCACTCTCCTTAATTAAGGAAGTCAATTCAGAATCAATAAAAGGGAAATTAATCTGTGGCTGTCACTGGCTCTGAATTATGCTGATAGCCCCGAAAAGGGGACCCTGTGACCTCCAACACTTCTCCCAGGGTCTGAAGGTTTTCACACCCTGATCTGTTATTTTATGACAGACACGGTGTTAGAAAACACACTGATAGATGTCAGGAAACACTGAAGGAACTGAAAAACTGAAAAGCCTGTGTCTTTTACAAAATTATTGTGGTTGAATTTGTCATTGTTTTGGATCCTTCTAGAGACACACTGAAGGCAAAAAGGGTTTTCAGTGGAGGGGCTCATGTGCTCTCCTGAGGACCCTCACACATCCCCCCCAGCAGGAGCTGGTGCTGCTTTGAGCCTTCTCTTCCTCAGGGTTTTCCAACAGGTCCCTGGCAGGCTTTAGAGAGGAGGAGCACACAATTCAGCACAGCCTCCCTGTCCCTTTCTTTCCATTCTCTGGGTAAAACAGGGCAGGGCAGGTTTTGGAAGGGGCAAAAGCAGAGCACTGCTCAGCACCAGACGCTGGGCTCGCTCCCTCTCACACATGGGCACAGATCCCCGTGGCACACAGGGATTTGGGGTATCACTGACACAGATTGGCACAAAAAGGAATTCCTTGGCTTGGTTAGGACTGCAGTTTAGCAGCTTATGAGACATCTCAGTGCTGGGGAAGGGAAATGCCATGAAATCCAACAGCAGGGAAGAGAGGGCTGTATGGAGTGACTCATTCCTCCAAAGACAATCCCTCCAACTCCACTGGCACTTTGTTACTTATGGAATATGGGGCTACCAGAGCATGATAAAATATCACACTCTGAGCCCTTGCAGAAGTATTGTATTAAAGAATATGTAAAAAGGCAGATCCAGGGTAAGCAGAGGTACCACTAAGCTGCCATCCAGGGGTGGTTTAAGAAGCTTATCTGCATTATTCTGTACCACTCTCCACTGACAACTTTAACAGTCACTCTAAGAAACAACTTATTTCCTCCACTGTGTCCCAGGCACCTCCAGCTAACACCACATCCAGCAGAGACTTCATTACAGGTGCTTTTTCCCAGCCCATACCCCGTGAAGCTCAGTTTTGACTGACACAGCCCCAAATCTGAGAACTCACACTTGATCTGTCTCTTTTGTTCCTGTTCTTTTCCTGGTCCAGGGTTACAGCTGGTGTTTTGGTGCCTCCCTCTGCCTCTCTTTTATTACCAATCCCCTGTCATCAATTCTAACTTAGACATTTCACCTTCTCTGGCAGGAGCTCTCTAGTGTGAGATGACAAACAGACATTAAATTGTTGGTCTTATGTTCCCTTTAAAATGTGCTCAGAGCAAATGCTAATAGCAGCACATCTCAAAAGACTCCTACCAGCATTTGTCTTGATCTTTCATTACCCATCTCTCAAAACCCTGCTGACAGTTACAAGTTTAAATCAAAGTTCAGAGGCACCTGTTAGTTTCAAAAAACTTTTGCCTCCGAGGCCTACATTTTAAGAAGCTGGGTGTGCTTGCCAAGTCCCAGCATTTCAAATGTTGGCAGGAAAAGAAGTACGTGGGCATTGTACATGGTGAGAAAAGCGAGGCAATTTTCCATTTAATAAACACAAAGGGACAAATAAATCACAGCCCCTGGGCAGAGCATCCAATAAGTTTACTCTGTGCCTCCTCAGAGGGGCTCACATAGACTTGACAAGCCAGGCAGGGTGAAATGACAAAGAATAAAGGGAAAAAAGCACCAGGGAAGCAGCTGGAGTCACCAGAAGTCAGGAGGCTGCTGTTTTGAGAGGCTGGAGATCATTAACCTGTGCTAATCTGACCAGAGAGGGGGTTACAGATGCACATCTCTGCTCCTGGAGCTGTAAACACAGGTTGTGCTGGGGTGTGAGGGAGGATCATGGAGAAAAACCCAAGAAGGCTCTGAATCCTCTTCAGAAACTCCCTCTTCCCCATTGGAGTCCCAGCTCTTTGGATCTGACCTCCAGTTCTAGTCTTTGGCATCTAAATTCAGCTCTCCAGACTGTTTTGTACAGAAATCAGGCTGAAAAGTGAACTCAGAACCAAGTAAGAAAGCCCTCCCCAAAGGTCTGGCAAGACTTGGGTGGAAAAACGACCTTTGCTCAAACAACTGGCAGCTGTTCATCACAGCATCAGCAGCCACAGCCTGACACTGGTTATTTTGCCAACTGTTTGTTGTGCCTGCTGCAGACTCTCACACATTTCCAACAGTTGCAGCACATTTGCCACTTTTTTTGAATGGTTTCTTTTAATCAGAATGTCTCACATTTAGTGAAAAAAACACTTGGAAACACACTATTGCCTACATGTGCCTGGCCCTTTCTGGATACTGATGACCACAGTGTGTCCTTCCGAAAGGACAGCTATCCTAAAAGTTTGCTGGATTATGCACCACTTACTTTCTCTTATAAGCATAATTTTGACATAAAAACATTAGCTTTGGATTTCTATTTCTGCTTTCCTATTTTTTTCAGGAAGCTCCTACCTATACCAAACAAAATAATTCATGGTCATCACATCTCAGCTTTGTACTGAAATGGGCAGAGAAAATAGCTTGGCAGCAAAGCCAAACAGTACATTCCTGTGCAGGAATAATTTTTGCAGCTCCATCATTTGCAATCAACAAGCAATGCTGTGCTTCAAGGGTTGATTTTGATACCCTGAATAGAAATTCCGTCCCCCCTTCTCTGTCTTGTCAGAGGAGACTCTGCTCAGTGTGTGCCTTGTCACTAATCCTGTGGTTTTATCCACAGCATGTGGAGGTCACATCAGAGCTGGAGTTGCCAACCTCAGTGACCTGTGCATGTCCATGTCCTGATCAACCCTTCCCCACCTTAACCTTCATCTTGTCTGCACGCTCCAAGCAGCTTTAAAAAACAACCTGGAAATTTGTTCTAAGCAATTAGAGGCTCATAAAAAGCACCCCCAACCTGCACCAGGCAACAGCTCCTGCAGGAATCTCTCTTCTTGGGCCAGCCTTTGAACTCAGACCTAATAAACCAAGACCAGACTATCAACCAAGCAATGCATCTTTTTCAGAGGATGGCAGAGTAAAAATGCAGCAATTCGTTCAGATGATGGTGTTTGATTACTTAGTGTGAGACAAGGCTCAAACAGAATGTAACTTTTAATTACACCGTTCTGTGGCAGTTCACTGCCAAGCCAGAAGCTCTTTCAGGGCCCTGCAAATGTTTGCCTCATTCCTGATAAAGCCTGAAATATGTCTTGGTGCCTTCCATAGCCTCTGGGCATAGTCTGTATTCATTCTTGCAGATCTCACTGTTGATTTGCTATATTTTACTATTGCTACCCTGGCAACCCTATGAAACATAAAAAGCTGATTTTTCTGTCTCTCATTCATATAAAAAAATGTATTTAGATACTTCTAAATAAACAGCACCTGCTATCTAAAGCAAATCCATGCCAGAGTTTAATATGGATGTCATTATGCAAATTATGGTTGACCAAGAGAAGCAAATAAGTGCACCCCAGAAATTCTGCACTTTCTCTGCAGACATTACACTGAGCACTGCACATGTCTCTGTGGGAAATCCTTGACATAAATATGGTGGCCTAAGGCTGTAGGAATAAGGTAGGATTTGAACTGAATATGCTACGGCTATTTGAATGTATTTTATGTGTGTAATTGAGGGCAGAAATACTCCCAGTTGATTTTTTATTTTTTTTACTTAAATATCTCAAAGATTAATTGATTCATTCACAAAGAACCTTCAAGCAGGCAGCAATATCCATTTGTGAAGTTCAGGACAAACTTAGATCAACTCACATTTCCCTATCTCCCATATTCTGCCAAAAACCTCCTCCAATTTAGCAGTGTCTGTCACTGAAGTAAAACAAAAGCATGAAGAACCCAGGAAATCTCATATTTGGATTAATACAAAAGCCTGTGCTCCTCTGGGCTTAACAACAAGAGTATTGTGGTCCTCTGAAATGAAAATCAGTTTCCTTTTTCCTCGCTGCCTGCTTCTCCCCTTACCCAGCACCAGTTCACAGTGTGGGGAAATGTGGAAAGGGGAGGGAAATGCAGGTTGGGGTAGATCCACCCAACCTCACGTGTGGAGAGACAATGCAGAGTCAGGAGAGCCACAGAGGCAGCTGCTGAAGTTTGTGTCTGTGGCAGAAACAGAGCAGGTACATTCAGAGATGCTGCACAAATAATCACCAGCATTTCACAAAAGGAGGAGAGGGAGGAGAGTGAGAAGTGACAGCACTGCTGAGAGCCCGTGGGACACGGCAGGGTGGAGGAGCTGTCAACATCAACGGGAAAAGGAGGAGGCTGGGAGGGCTCTGAAGGACAGATAAGAGCTCAGGGTTTGAGCTGCTGGCTTCAGCTGTCAGCAGGACACCCAGGACCTGCCAAGGGAAAGGGAATGGGAAGAGAGAAACCCATGAATCATCAGCTCTGGATGGCAATTAAAACCTCCACGCCATCAGCTGCTCTGTCAGCAAGCCCCTCCTGAAGCATGGGTGGAAGTTGCTCAAAACTTGGCATTTTCTACCCAGTTTCCCAGAGGAATACATCCAACCCGTTATTTGTGGCCCCTCCTAATTATGCTGACGTGGAAATTAAGCATATACAGGCTAGAGAGGCTGGCATGGACTGTCCCAACAAGCCAGCCTGGTCTCCTGGTTTTAATTCACCAAGCACTGGAGAGAAGTTGCCTAAAGAGAAGGATACATATAAAAAAAGCAGGTTTTAGACAGTCACTCCTTCATGGTAATTAGAAGGAGCCAGTTGATTAGGCTCATAGTTAAATGAGCCAGTCTGCCTTTGAGGCTTGCTGGGGCAGCTCTCCTCCCAGAGCAGTCAAAGCCCTCACTTTATTTAGCACTGATTTGTTAGGACCATTCTATGTTATCATCATGTCTAGCATCTGCTTTGATCATTTTCCTGCCTTCTCATCCTTGGAATGGCCACAGACTTGGAAAACTTCAACACTTATGTCAAGGAGGAACAAAGCAAAATGGGACTCTGCGTGTGTGTGTGTGTTTAACTTCCCATCTGACACTGAGAGGCTTTATGCATCACTCCCAGGCAGGTTTCTAGGTACAAACTACATCTGCTCAGACTGAACCCCCTCACCTGATTACAGAGGTTTGAAGCAGTGTTGTCCTCACCTCTCCACCCTTCTGATTGCCAGAATCCCTGAAAAAACCACCCTCCACAGGTCATACAAAGTCCTGAACATGTCTGTGCTTTGTGTTTTCGTGGGGCTCCTGCCATACAGCAGGACTGGGGTTTATCTCTGTCAGCTGCCAGGGAATGCATTGCTTTGGGCTGGTTTTGCTTTGCACAGCAGGCTCAGGAGAAGCCACAGCGCCTTCAATAGAACATCTACTCCCCACACCAGCACTTGCAGGACCTTTATTTTAATGTATGATTACCTCTTACTTCTTAAAGGGATTCTCGGGCAATTTCACATATCTTAATTTCAAATCTCACTAATGATTTAAATGCAAACATTTTCTTCTCAGAGCCCGTGAATGCCAATGTGAATCAAGCACCACTAATGAGATCATAAATTAGGCATTTATGTCCCTTCCTGCTAGACAAATGGCACGACCTTGAAGTATAATGGAATGTGCAGTCCACACCTCTTCCCCAGGAAAAATTCCCCTGCCCCATTGTGCAGCACCCAGGGAAGAAGGCTACACTCAATTTCCACCATAATTGCCCTGCTTAGGCCCAGGTGAGCCTGTCCTGGATGGGGATGAGCCTCCTGTATCTCAAAAATGTCTTTAAGATAATACAGTCTCCTACAAAGACCTCCAGAAGGAAATCAGAACTATACACAGAGCTTCCAAAATCTTTGAGAAAGCCTCGTTTTTGAGCTTTCCACCAGAAATCCTCATTGTAATCACTTCACAACCACAGTTGTCCATGTAAATTGGGCTTAAGAAGCAGCTCAGGCTCCATCAAACTTTCCTGCTTGTAAAAACATCATCCTCCTTCTCCCAGTCATGCAAGATGGGCCATCCCTCCCCAGGGTTGTCCCAGGTTTTCTCTCAAGGACATGAATGCCCTCGAGGCAGTGTTGGCCAGGTTTCCAGCTTTGTATTCCTCTCTGGGTTCTCAGAAACATCTTTCTACAGCCAGGCCAAGGAATACCCCCAGGGAGAGTCACATCCTGACCAGCACATAAAGTTAATTCAGCTCCTCTGAAGTACAAAACAAGCAAACAGCCCCTGGACACACAGCTGAGGGCTGTGAGTGCAGATTTTGGATGGAAGTCAAAATTCAAAGCAAAGTTTAATGGCAGCTCCTGCTCAGAAACAAGCCTGTCTTGTTATTATTTTTAGTACATTTCTCCGACTTGTCATTATGTACTTCTGATTTACAGTTTTAATGCCAGGCAACTGTGTTACCTTTATCCTTCCCTGCAGGATTACGTGAGAATATTCTTTAGAGAGGATATCACACCGGGCTGAGGTTAAAAAACAAGACATGCAGCAAGCTCCAAGGTGCCTTCCCGTATCTCTGAAATATAAACGATTCCCTGGCATAAAAGATTCTGAAATACATAGCCATAAAGTCAAAGCTCTGCTAAGCAAATAACAAATACAAGAGGAAGCTCTGCTTCCAAAGGCTCTGAATCACAGCGACAGCCACGGTATGCACGAAGCTAAAATATTCCCAAAAAAAAAGCCAAAAGCTGTCAGCAGAAGGTAGCAAAACACTGGCCAGTTCTTGGGCTTTGATTATAATTCACACAGAAATACACACTGGGGGGATGGAGGTACAGCTTAGAAAAAGTGAAGCCTGTGTTTCTTGGAGACTTTTATGTGCAGGTGTTAAGGACTGAGGGTCCTGCACCCTGCTGCAATGACACTCAGTAACTAACAGGTAACAGCTACATACCAGCAGGTACCAGAATATCCGATGGTTTGGGAATTTCCTCCTGCCTCCCGAGAGCCAATTCCACTGCTGGATACAATCAGTCACACGCACTCACTTTGCCTTAAAAAATTCTCTCTCCATTAACACCTCAAGAATAAAGTCAACATGCATGGAAGAAATTGGCCACTGTCTGTGACTCTGATTTTGCATGTCTCAGACTTGCACTTGATATTAAAGCAAAAGCCTTCTGATGTTTTGGAACTCTGAGCTGAGTTCCCAAGCCTTTTCGTGTAAATAAGAAATGTTTACATTCCTTTGTTCTGACAGAATATTTGAGTGATTGGTATGAACACCAATCCAGGTGATGGGATGTTCTGCTTTGGCCAATAATTGGCCACCTTTGTACAGTGTATATAAATGGAGTCAGAAAATTAAAATAAAGAGATTTTTTGCATGCTGACTTTGGACCTGTCTGCCTCCTCCTTTCCAAACTCCAAAAAACAAATGCTGCACCCCAAAAAGGTGCAACAACTGTCTATGTCATGGAATGTTCATGAGCACACCTCTGCTTTAGGACTCAAAATGAGACCATGAGCCTCATTTTTCTTTGACAAAACTCCATTTTTCTTTCGCCAAAAATGCAAGAAAACCTTGCTTTTAAAAGCCCAGCTGGGCAAATCGTCACCTAAAGATTTAACAAAGCTTCTCCCACTGGCATGCAGCACAGCTAAACATAACATTTACAGGTGTTCAGGATGAGCCTTCCAAATACATCTCCAGCCATGGGCCAAACAGAGTCATTGGGATTTCTCAGTGCAGATGTGAATTCCTCCATACACAAAGTAGACCCACAGTGGGCAGATACCAGATCAGGGGAAGAGGATGAATTCACTGCTCCAAAGAAGAACAAACGAACCCTGGCTGCTTTAAAAGAAAATTAAAGAGCATAGAAAATCACTCCAGGAGACAAGAGTAGAAAACTCCCAAGAGTTTAACACGAAACCTTCAAGGGAAGGAAGGCTCAAATTCTTTGCAGGCAGGGTCAGGCAGGATTTTGGCCATCTCAGCTGCATCTCTTCCCAAAGCTGAAGGAAGGAGCAGCTCCTCAGCCAGGTCTGTTGCCCCAAGATGAGCAGTTTGCAATCAGCGATTTTCCACAATTTCTCAGGGCATGAACAACCCTTAGTAAAGGATGAAACACAGCGGAAGTGGGAATGTTGGGGTTTTCATTTCCACCCAGAAGGATGAAAGTCTGAGCTGTGCCAGTCACAAGAAGGGATGTGCAGAGGAATTCAGCACAGGGTGTGCACAGGGCTGGGAGGGGAGATCTGCTGAAGAGCAGCAATATTGATCCAATGGGCCACAGTCCAGGCAGGAATCACTGCCACACAGAAATGTAAACACTTCCACACCTTCTCTAAGCCCTACTCTCTATTAGTTTAACCTGTGTCACTGAAATTGTCTTTTTTTTCTGATTTTTTTTTCCCCTGGGCCTGTAAGCCTTTGTGAATGTGAAATACTTGCCAGGAGACATAAAGGATTAATGTCAGAGGCCTGACACCCAGCACGAGAGACAATGAGCCAGACTTCTCCTAAAATCTGAAACACAGCCTGCAATGTATGTCCAACAATAATTCTTCTTATTCCAGATTCCAGGAGTCACTGAATTTTTTATCACGGTGAATTTTTTATTATCTAATGACTGAGGAGAGTTATTTATTGAGCAACTCAAGCTAAAGGTGTACAGCTCTGTGGCTGCTAAAGGAGTGTATATGAGATTATGCAGATCATTACCCAGCTAACTTCAAGCACTGTAACATGCTACACGCTGAAATACCCTGTAATCTGCTCTACAAAAGAAGTCACAGTCAGCAGTGATCAACCTGATTTGCCTGACAAAACCCTACGAAATTTCCAAAGAAAGTGCAGACCAAGGGATTGCATTCAGAAATCCTGACAGAAGCCTTGTTTTCCCTGCTTACCTTCTGTAATCCCCTACAAGGGAGCAGAAGCTGCTGCAGATCCAGGAGCACGAGGATGAAAGGCACTTCCACCCCCCCCAGCTCAAAACCCTGGCACGCTGGCTGTCCACATCCCAAAGGTAATCATCCATCAAGCCCAGGATAAAAATCTGGCGAGTTTCATATTAAAAGTGCCAGAACGAAATAAGCAATATCCTGAAATGCACATGCAAGTGGTTTCAGTGCAAAGCAAGTAAAAAAATGAAAAAGAAAACATCCCTGTTTTGCAGGACTAATCCTTAAAATCGTGTGCAGCCTCAAAAGATTGAGTAAGAACACACAGGCACCGGCATCATTTGTCACCAGCAGGTCTAGCAGCTCATGGTTATATTGCATAGAAAATTAATGTTACATATAACTCTGAATTCAAGTTTGCTTTCCTATCTCCTATTTATTTATGACAAAGACAGAGCTTTGGGAAGTGGAGATGAAAATATCCTTTGTAAGCAAGATCCCAGCCCAGCACAGTGCCAGAGCACTGAGGCACTTCAAATTTTCCTGGTATTGTTCAGGCACCCAAACTACAAGTGAAAACCACCAAAATCTTCAGAATGCAAGAGCAGCTTTCTCTAAACAAGTAATCCTACTGTAGATGGATCTTTTCAATTCAATTTCCAAGCAAAGCAATGTTTTGTGATTTAGTCCCACTAAACCCTAACAAAACAGCACGAGGAATGAATCTTAAACTCAACTGCTGATACGGTCTATCAATATTAAAATAATCTGGCATGGACTGGTTTGCTAATAAGCCAGAATTTCAGAGATGTTGCAAAACAAAACTGTCTTAAATGTGTGATTTGTGGAGGATATAAAACATAAAAAACTACAAAGCAAAAAAAAATGTTGTCATTGGCACGGCAAGATTAAAAAAAACAATTACAAGGCTGAGTACATTAAATTAAACTTGGTGCAGTCATTCCTGACAGAAGTCCTACTGTTGGTAATTGCACATATTTGGACTTCTAATTGTTAAAAATATCATACTACAAGTGTTTGATGCATCCCAGATTCTGCTGAAAAGCCATACAAAAATCCCCATAGAAATCTCAGGTATTGTTTTAGCATGAGCTTCTGTATTTGATTCATTGCTGCTTGCCTTTTTACTGTTTATTGCCTTGGGATCAAGGAACCATTTTGTAGTGGAAACAAATTCCAAATCATTGTTTGTGTGCTCCTTTACCACAAGAGACACAAGAGCTGGTGCCAGAATGATTGAATTCCATTCTCCTCCCCAAATTCCTGATCCTCTGGGGGTTCCAGAGCCACAATGTCAGATCTCGATGGTTTAATAGTTCTGCTGTTGTCTAACTACCATGGCTTTATTTTCCAGTCCCCAAAACCCAAAGTGAACAAATCTGCCCAGCAGACAGATCCCAGGTGAAGCCCAAATGCTCAGAGATACTACAACAAATGACACTTCAAAATGGATGTGGTGTTAAAGTGCTCCAAATCAACTCTCAGGAAACTCCAAAACAAAGCCATGCACCACCATTTAATTCATCAGCCAGCCAGAAACTTAATTTTACAAAGCAGGACAGAATCTAAGGGGTCCAGCTTGTGTATTTCAGCTCAAGCTGATTGACCTGAAGCAAGAGAGTACAGATCAAGCAGGCTGGGGCAAAGGGATGTCTTATTATTTAGTCAGTAAAAATATTCTTGCTGCATTATACACACCTCACTGGTATTTACACAGTGTTGTCTTACAGTGAGGTCTCCAGACATTTTAATAGATTTACCAAGAGTTACAGGGCCACTGTCAAATTCACAAGGTGATACCTGTGAGACATAAACCCATTTGTGCTGCTGTTTCCTACAGTGAACCTCCTGTCTAAACCACAACCACACCCTGCACAGCAAGCACTCAGGAAAATCCTGTTTTCTCTTGGGGTAAATACATTTTAGTACCAGAGTTTTCAACTACAGCACCAGCACAATTTCTGTTTGACACCTGCCATTTCCAAAATCCGTGAAGAACATAAGCACCCAATTTCTAGGCAGTGAAAAGTGGCATTCTAGGGCTTTAGAAAAGTGCTCTCCTAATCTGTACATCTGATTTGCTGTCGAGGATCCTTTATGTTCACTTCAAACACAGGATTTTTCTTCTCAGCTTCTCAGGATCAGTAGAGACAGATGCTGGCAGAGGTTTGGGGAGCAACAAGTCTGTAGGACATTGGTGTCACCATTGACCACAACTCAGCCCAAAACCTTTTAAGCACATAAATTAAAGCACATGTGAACTTTTCTTGAACTCAAGGAAATACTTTGTGTGCCAAGTTCAGACTTGGGCTTCTGAGTGCTGCTTGCTAAACCAGGAAACTGCTTGGCCCTTTCACAGCTGTAGTTTGGAGGGAAGAAATTTGTCATCAATATATGCCTATATATATAATTTCTTGGTACACCAGGAAAAAGTTACTTTTCATGTTCAGTATCTTCAACAAAACAATTTTGCCAGACTCCAATGCAAATCAGTTATTCAGGCATGTGAATGGCAGCTGGTGGGATCTCCTGTAACAACTCTCCTGTTCCTCTTAAATACACTGGGGAAAATTTTTAATCACTGCTCTTAAAACAAGCAAACTCCTTAGTGAGCCTTAAAGAGAGCTGCATGTTTATGAAACGTCCAAAAAAAAAAGCTGTCCAGAAAAACTTATCACATCTCATGTGAATTTAGGCACTTCACCTTTTCGGTGACTGCTGATGTCAGGTGTGTGCTGGTGTCACATTGCTTCTGTAGCTTAACTTGGATTAAAACTTTCATGAGGACAACAAAGCTTCTGCCCCAGCTGCAGTGCCCACTCCAGGTGCCTTGCTCTGGTTATCTCACCCTGTTGTGATGAAGTCTGGATGCAGCAGACAGGACACAGCACCAAAACCTCAAGACATCGTCTCCACATCCTGAGAGTCAAGACAGAAGGAGGTGACCATGTCAGGAAAACACTCCCCTGATGGGAATGCCAGGCTTTATTATGATTAATTAGGCTTGGTGGTTTGTTGGCCATCACACATTAGGTGCCTCCCCCCTTCTCCAGCAGGGCCAGCACCCCAAACTGCTCAGCAGTGGCTCTCTGGTGGCCTCATTAGCCCAGCCTCTGCAAGAGAAGCAGCCAAGCAGCATCCCAGATTTTCAGGCACCAGCTCTGACATTTATAAAGGAATTTCAGTCATGACAAGATCAAAACCTCAGCATTCTTTCAAATCTCACAATAACTCTCTAACACCCTCAGCAGAAGGCTTGGGGGAAAAAAAACCCAAAAAACCCAAACACCAACAACCCACAACTGGAAATGCTAAAGCTCTTATGAGATGAAACTTGAGGAAAAATGGGATTTCTCCCCCACCTCCACCTCACTCCAGGCTTCATTTAATTTCTGCAACGTATTTTGCTCTTAGAGAACACTAATCACATTATCCTGGTCAGGCCTCATTTGCAATCACTGCAATCCTCCCCATCAGCTCCTCTTGCCAGCAACTTACTCAGTTGCTGGTGGCTCTTGTTGGACTCTCAACCATCTACTCCTATGATTGTATTGAAATGTCAATGCTACACAAGTCCACTTTGCATGTTACAGCATCATCCTCCAGCCAAGCTTAAACAGAAATTGTCTCAGGGCTTGCAGTCTAAATTATTTGTTCTCAATTGTATAAAGGGTCTGGTTTGTTTTATGGATTTTGCCATAAAAACTATTGATCAAAACTAGGGTTTTCGTGTGCTTACACTTAAGAATTGCTAAAAGTGGGAGTCTCTCTTGGTCACAGCAAATCTTATAAATGGTAACAGTATAGAAAGACACATCAGAAGTTGTGTATTTCAAATGGATGTCGAATGCTCAAGCTGTTCTTCATTAATAATTATCTGTAAGAGACATAACGACCTGTGGGTCTCTACCTTCCCTGTAACCACACATTCCCTGCTGTATGAGTATTAAATATTGCTTTTGCAGCCTAAGATTTTCTTTTATTCTAAACCCTGCTCTTATTAAATCTGGATAACTTAATGCCTGAATAACACTCTGCAGCTTATCTACTGGCAATATTTTAGAGAAAATCCCAAACAGCTGAATACCTGAGACAGGCTCTGTCCTGTCTTGTTGTAATAGCTCTATTGATAGTTCCCACCTAGAGGAAGCATCAGAGTCCCTGAAGTGCACATGAATCAAAGCAAAATGATAACATGAGGATACACATGGACAAAAGGATTGATGAATTTTCTGGGTTAAAAGGTATACAGCTTTGTTACTTACTTGTCTAAAGACTTTGTTTTTATTTTCCTTTGGTTGATTCACGGCCCTTTACTGTTTTGTTTTGTTGGTTTTTTTAATTGTTTATTCCAAACATAAACCAGCTATTAAATCCAAGCTGTTCAGGAAATATACAACTGAGAACATTTCAACTACAAACAATACTTGCAGATTTACTCTATGAAAACCATAAATGAAAAGCAAAGAGTGACTCTTCAAGACAACGAAATCATAGACAAAATAGGCAGGAAACAACTTGAAGGAGAAACAATAAACCACACCATCACCATTCCAGACCTGCTTAATAGCATTCCAGGGCTTCATAAAAAGAAACGAGCACCAACCATAAGAGCAGATTTTTTAATTAGCAAACTGATGTGTCATATAGAACAGAGAGTCACATTACAGCGTGTTCAGAGTCTCAGGTGTCTTTATATGACTTACAAAAATGAAATCTTTCATTCAGCCTCAGCTGGGCAACTGTATGCAGCATGGAAATGCAAGTTTGTGTTTACATAGCTGAATTGTGATTAATGTGCACCAGATGGAGGCAGGGGCCATCCCCAGTGAACAGTTGTGTCTGCACAGGAACTCAGAATGGCTTTGTAAAACAAGCAAAGTGGAGCTTGCTAGGGGATGGCAAAAAGGATTAAACCAGAATATCCACCACTGGGTTGGCAACCTCTGAAACAGCAACACTGGCAATTGGAATAAATACAAAATCAAACATTAACCAGGTAAAATAATTCTGCAAGCAGCATTTATGAATGTGGTAGATAATTGGGACAGGTACTTAGGGCACAGGGATTATTTGTGGGTTTTCATTACTAGAAAGAACACAAGCAATATTTCAGGGAGCAAATTGCATAACCAAACTGAAAGATTAAGCTTGTAAATTAATCAGAACCAGGAATGCACAGGAATGGATAATTAATGCCTTGTTCAGGCAGCTCCTGGCAGGACACAGAGGCAGTGAGCACATCCTCAGGAGGTGTCTGTAACCCAGCACGGCTCTGGAACAACCCCCAGGGCTGAAAAGACTCTCCCTGCTGCCCAAAGGCATCTGAGCACACTCCTCCTGTGTGCCTGGACACAGGGTTGGTACAGCTAACAAAGGGGAATAAAGGTATTTCTTAAAGCAGCAATGGCTTTTAACTAATACTACCCAGATTCTTAAGTTGTCCTTGTCCTTGCTCCATTTTTACCTATTTTGCCCTGACCCTGGAGCAGATGCAAATTCCTGGATTCCTGCTAAGTCTCACTAATCTGGAATAAATGATGTATAAACAGCATTGGAACAGTGGAGCCACAGACCACAGAACCTTTGCCTCTGGTGTGTATCACAGGGAGGAGACCAACTCCAGTCTCACAGCTCAAAAAGATTATTCTCTTTTATTTAGAGTTGTTGGACAGAAAAGAGACCATGAAGTTGACACTTGCCAGAAAAATGGAAGTTCTCCTGCCTAACACCACCCCACAGGTCTTCCCTGCATACAGGGCAATCACAGTTTGCAGCTGCTCCCTTCAGGACTGAATATTTCCTACTGTATAACATGCCTAAAGCAACTATTTTTGGTGGATTTTATTTGTTTGTTTTGTTGGTTTTTTTAGTAAGATAGGTAGAATAAAAAACAATGACAGAGAACTAAATAATTAATAACTTCACATTTCTAGCATTTCACATGCAGAAGTTGTAAGTTTATAAATCCCAAAAAAAGAGCCAAAAGAAGTCCATGGCTTGCAGTCCTGAAAAGTTTATGTTTATAAGAACCGAGCCCCAAGGGCTCTAAGTGAATCTTGCTGAGTTGGGCCAAGTTCAACTTCTAAAACCACAGGACTTTCAACTTTCCTGTCTCTTTTACAGCACTAATCACAGGTACAGAAATGCTAAAAGCTGGATCAAAACCACAGGCACGGTGTTTGACACAAGATCACTCAGCCTTTGGAGCTTAAAACCACACTTGACCCAGGTCTGAGCAGCCCCTTTCCCTGCAGAACATTCAATTCCTACCAAACCTTGCTACATGAAAGGGTGTTACACACATGCACCATGAACAGTTTACTCATATAACACTTTAAAAAACCACCAAGAACAAGAACCAAGCTCTAAAAAAATATGCATAAACAGCTGATGCCCATCTTGAAGGAATCTGCTTCCACTTGTAAGCGTCAATAAAATCTTTAAAACAGACTAGATTTCTAGAAGCTGAAACAGCCTGATGGGTAATGCCCCTGCCTGATTTTCTACAGAGTAGCTAAAGATTTTCTTTCAAGTACTGATACCTGAGGCATGAGTGCACACCTGGGGGGCACTGATGTCCCCTGTCCCCCTTCTCCATGACATCCCAGGTCCTGTGGCAGGTTTGATCATCAGGAAGATATTCTCCCAAAGGAATTGCAGAAACAAGAGCTTGGCTGGCACATCCTGCCCAACTTGGGTTTGAATGATTCGTCCTGGACGAAATCAGAGGGTCCCCAGCACAGGAGCTCTGTGCAAAGCGACTGCTGGAAGTTTCTGCTGTGGGCCACCCTTTGACATTAGCCATGGGGAAATGAGTCAAAAGAGCTCTGGCAATGGAAGAGACTTGGCAGTGAACACAGGGTGAGAAGTGGGGGATTACAAGAGCCCCTTGGTGACAGCAACCACCAGGATCATCTGAATTGCATCAACGACAGAAAACCCTCCCATTTTGTCAGCACTTCCATTTCAAATCAGTCCACCAATTTCTTCTGCCAATGCAAAATATTAAGAGCAAAAATATAAAGCCCTCTCTTGTCTAAACATGATTATTTGGGCAGAAGCTAAGCTATGACACCCAATGCCCTGAGACCCCTGTGGAAACAACACTCAGGGTGTGGGGGAGGTCTTGTATTACCCAAATGCAAAGATGAAGAGAGGAGATAACTTGAGAAGAGGAATTTCCCTCAACAGAATCAGCATTTTCTCATCTCTATTCAGGTCTCCACAGCAGGAAAATCAGAGCCTGATTTTTTCAGCAGGTTAAGTCATGGTAAATGTACTGAGTGGAGCTCAATACTGTGGGACACAGACCGTGGTGTTCTGGAGTCTTTGCAGAGGGTTTTGCTCTGCAGAGCACGGGTTTGAGCACAGCCCTGAGCTCAGGGCAGAGCTCATCTCTCACCTGGCTGCTGCTGCCTCCTGCCCAAGCCTCTGGGAAGAGGGCAGGGAACAAGGCATCCCCCAGGGTTCACCTCTCACCTGCTGAACCACCTCCTGCTCAGTCCCACAGCTGCTCTCAGGTGCTGCTGTGCCAAGCAGATTTACCCACTGTGGTGCCCACAGGACTGTACAGCAACGAGAGCAAAACAGGCTCTTCGTTTCAGGGATGTTTGTATGCTAAGGAGGGTGTAAAAGCATAAATCAGGCCAACAGACCTGAAAAAAGTCTGCTCTGTATTCCTTCAATTCTCCTCGCCTCATTTTCTTCCCTTGCATATTTTTTACCTTCTTTACCCTGCTCCGTTTGGAGCTCATCTAATTGTCACTTGAGATGACAAATGTCCTCTGCCTCAATGCCCCTTCCTCAGTAACGGATGTTTCCTCTCTATATCACTCTGCTTGTAGAATTAATTTTCTTCATTAAGTGATGTCTGCATTTATCACTTCCTAACTTTTATTTTGCAGTTTTCTACCTCTTTTTCCTTGGCAAATGTGCTTAAAAACCACTGCTCGTGCTCTTTTTTTTTTTTTAATAAATCAAGGTTTAAACATCATAAATCCTCCCTTTTAAAAAGCCCCAACTTCTGGTACTGTTGCTGGCTTTTACTTTAGCCTGCTGGTTTTGCTATTTCCCATAAAATATAAACATCCATTCAACCAGTCTTGGAAGAAAAATGAAGAATCTGTATTGATAAAAGGGTTTGAGGCCAAAAAGATCTATTCTGATCATTAGTTTGACAGCCCATTCAACACAAAACAAACATTTGTCCCTGGGATTTCTGGCACAAGCAAATCCCATTTAAGAGCCACTTGGCTGCTTTTAGGTATGGATTTTCAGTCTGCTGATCTGAAGTTGCCCATGTTAGAACTAAAAGAAACCAGCAAATATTACATTCTTCACTGTCTTCTGATCTGTTTGTTCTTTTTGTTTTCACTGCACCACTTCAGTCAATGAAGAGAAACACCTAATTCTCATCAATGATTGTGATCTATTCTTCTACTTTTGTTGTCAAAACTGTAACCAAACATTTCATCCACTATTGGATTTTAGAAGAGGCCAAAGACAATAAGCTGCCTCCTACAGCAAGAATTAGTGAAGGTGAAGTCTTCTTAACTGAATTAGGAAAAAGGATATTCTAGGATTCAACAGCATCTGCCAAAGGTTTTACCCTGCTACCTGTTATGACCTCTCTCAGCACCTGAACCCTGTTATAAATAGAACTTTCCTCTGCAGCAAGAAAACATTTACCTAGGACATGAAAATAATTGGCTTTTCCACCTGTTTTAAGTCTCTCTCTCGCTTTCCTTTCCTCTTCCAATTTTCAGCCATCAATACAGCAATGTCAGAAGAGCAGCAGAAAGCAAACATATTCCAGTGGCATTATATTTGGTGTGGGGGAAGCAAAATGCCATTTGCATTGATGGTACTTGGGATTTCTTGGGAGTGTCCCATATAAAAACTAGCCAGGGTCAACACTACTTAACCTACAATTTCAAATTAAACAGAATACATTCAATCCATTCGATCTGCAGACCTCATGGCATCTGACATCATCCATGCCAAAAGGGGAGGCCTAATTAAATTAAGAGAGTGATTGTTTTAAGTCTGAGGAATTAACAATCCATACTCAGGGGGAAAAGTGCATTTTCTCTGCAGAGAGCCAACCCCTCTGTGTATCACAGCACTCAGACCAGAGCATCCCTTGGAACTCCTCAAAACCAGGGAATGGGACCATGGACAGCTCCCTCAGCTCCCACCCCACACTGGGACAGAATTCCCCTGGCAGTGGCCAAGACAAACCTCATCATGCAATTTATCTCCCTCCACATCTATGATGAAAATATCTCTGTTTGGACAAGTTATTTAAACATCAAGGAGATAAAGAAACCCTTCTAGGAGATGAGTCATCTGTCCATGGGGATTTATGGCTTGAAATTGTGCCTAAAGGAAGGATCCATTTCCATCCCCTGATTACGAAGGGGAGCTCTGTGAGCAGGTCAAACATTGAGATCCATAATTTAATGAGATACCTAAATTAACAAAATGAATCAAAATCAATGTCCAAGCTGCTCACAATATATTCAAAACAAACAGCAGAATCGCCCCAGAAACATGAAATAATTTAATAATTGGTTTAGTTATTCAGCCCACTTGGCTCACAGCTTTACTCTATTTCCTGGGGGGGAAAAACAACAGTAAAACATGATTCAATACATACTCCTACAGCCTCAGCATGTGGTGGGCCTCTGTGCTAACAGGGTAGGTCACACTACACCCAAAATGTCACAGCAAATGATCCCATGAGGGAATTACATGGGTCACAGAAGAAAAAAGCCAAGAAAGGAATTTTATACCTGTCACTCTCCGTATAAAAACTTCAGACAGAGCAGCAGACACTGTGCTACATACCCAGAAAAGAGAAAGAAATGAAAGGGAAAGGAGGGAAGAGGAAGCAAAGAGAGAGTGTTAGTCTTCTATGAAATACAAGATGATTAAATACTGTCAGGCTTTAATCCCTCCCGACAAGCAGAGCTGCATGAGAGATATGGGCTGATTAATTATATGGAAAAAAAATAAAAAGGCTGTGACACAGGCATACGAGGCAGAAAGACCAAAAAGGAGGGATTTGTAAATTATTTATTTATTTATTGCTAACTAAAAGGCATTAGCTAATGAAAGGAGAGCTGCTCGTCTGGATCTAAAACTTTCAAGCCCTACTTCTAAATCCTGATGCAGACTCCCAGCAAATACTGAGGGGAAAAAAACAGATCTCACAGCTGAATTTGCTTTTAAAAAAGGAATTGAAAGTAGGCCCTGTGTAAAGCTTTGTGGTTTGTGCACTGGGATTTGTGGCAGCAAAGGAGAACTCTGGAAAGGCTGGGTCACTGTGGTGCAATGGCCAAGGGGACTGATGCAGGACAGCTCACAGAGCCTGGAGGTGGAAGAGAGGAGCAAGGGAAGGCTTTGACAAGACAAAAATGTCAGGAGAGATGTAGCTCAGCAGGTATTGTCAAGGAACAAACAACCCTGATTGTCTTCTGCCTCCTTCACATGAATATTCACTCGTCAGGGCTTTTACACATTATTTGCTGTAGTTAGGATATTTGATCACAGCACTATTTTTAATTTTTTTTTTCTTTTTGTGCGTGTAACCATCTCTCCTCCAAATATAAAGCATAGCTTTTTTTTTTTCCTAAAAAGTGGGAAAAAAAATCAGAAACCTGTTGCTTTGTTTGCAATCCTAAGCCATGTGTTCTGGCCACAGCTCCACCAAGAATCGTTCCCTGGGGGCTTTTCTCACCTCTCTTTGAGACACCACTTTGTCTGAGACCTGGTTCTCATTTTACCCAGACAAACCCTGATGAAACTCAATCTCTTGTTCCAACATCCACAATTGATCTGGTATTTGGAAAGCAGATTCTGTTGGTTTAGCACTTGCTGAATAAATGGGGATTTAATTCTGGGCTTCCTGGAAACTAGGTCAGCATAGGTCTGGTGTGGCACTGCTGAGGTGAGATTTTGGCTTTTGACTTTGAAAAGATATGAGCAAACAGTGGAAATAAAAAGGGAGAGAAAAGCAAAATAAAAATGAAAGCACAGTTTTGTTCAATGATACAAGATGGCATATATTTGTTCAATATTCCCAGATATTTTAGCAAGAATCATAGCTCATTTGAAGTATGTCATAGCTGAAAAAATGTAGGAGGAATTCCCATGGTTTGGGGAGAAAGAGAACTGACTGAGACAGTATCTGCTCCTGGCCCAACTTGAATGCTCCAAGAAACTTTCCTGAATTAATGCTAAAAACTTCAAGCAATTTTGGCTGCTGAGAGAGGCGCTGGAATTGGGCATCTCATCAGGAGAGGAACACATCCTAAAACAAGAAGCTGAACAATCTCTGTGTTACAGCAGGCAAAGAAAACCCCCTATATGGTTTTAAAATCTGAGGAGGAAAAAGCAGCTGTGCACATTCTTAGTCACAAATTTCAAATGGGAATTTGTCCTGTCTGCAGACCCAGCGTGGAGGTGCCAAGGATTTGAATGCATCCAAAACTCCCTCTGTGACAGAGGGATCTCAGCATTCCTCCCCTACATTTCTGCAGCTCTCTGGCAGTGCCTGTAAGAGGTGTCCTGCTCTACTGAGGAGTTTGGGCTGGTTTTTCAAACAAGATGTTTGCTTCAACATAATTTAGCCATCAGAGATGACCAGGGCTCCAAGGTGTAAAGAGTTCAAAACAAATTAAAAATCCAAATTTTCCTGAACCACAACTCCATCATTCCTCACTAAACCACTTAAAACTTTTCAGACACCAATTCCAACACTAAGAAATAAGAGAAGAAGGTAAAGCAGAGAAAAAAAGGAACAATAGTGGGAAGAGAGGGGAAAACAGAGACAATCCATTACAGCCCCGTAATTTCATCCCCCAGAATTTCAGTCTGCATGCCCCACCGATTCAATTACTGTACACGGCTTTACCCTTCAGCACAAGCAGAATTACAGAGAAACCCATTTTTAAAGGTTAGTGAGAGAGTTTTTCATTGACAGTGACCTGCTTCAAGAGGGGTACGCGGTGTAAGGCAGGAATTGCATTTGCCTCACTCCTCCAGCACAGGAATTTAAACTTGCTTTGGGCTGCAAGTGAAAGACGTCTGAGGATCTTCATCTACTCCCCAGAGAGAGCAAAGCCAAGGAACAAACTCACTTGATTACCAGGTTCTGTGCAAGATACTGAAATGGGTTTTACAAAGCACATTTTCCTCTACAGGGGAGCTGACTCCTCTGGCATATTTAGGAGTACATGAAAAATTAGGGTTGGCAGATCAAAAAGGGTGTATTCTAAAGCTCCCAGCACTTGGAACATCACTCAAGAGGTTTCACAAGCTGTTTCTCCCAACACTCCATTGTTATTTTGGCAAACTGTGTTTACTTCAAGGCAGGTATTCTCAGCTAAGCTGAACAACCCCAGTGCTGGATGCCAAATCCACCACTAAACCATGTCCCCAAGTGCCACACCTACACAGCTTTGAGATACCTCCAAGGATGGTGACTCAGCCACATCCCTGGGCAGCCCATTCCAGTGCTTGACAACTTCCATAGTGAAGGAATTTTTCCTAAATCCCAACCTGAATCCCTCCCTTGGTACAAATTGAGGCCATTTCCTCTCATCCCATCACTTGATACCCAGTATAGATTGATCCCTCCCAGTCTCCACAACCTCCTTTCAGGCAGTTGTAGGCAGCAATAAGGTCCTCCCTCAGTCTCCTTTTCTCCAGCATAAAAAAAACCCAGCTCTAGTAAACACATCTGCAGTTCCTGTTACTCATGAGAAAAGTTTTGAGAGATTGAAATGCTGTAGAGGAACTCTCCAAAGGGAGCAGCAAAAGCATCTCTGGTAAAATATGTGGCTTCCCTGAGCCTGGAAAGGACTGAGCTCACAGGATGGCACTGATGCCAAGAGAAGATGGAATTATTATCATTATTTACATAATCAGCTATGCTAAGAGAAGATACTGCAAAAGCACTACTAATTGTATTATTCTAAACTTAAGTGTTCTCGACCCAACATGGAGATCTCCATGGAATTTTCCTGACATTTTTTATTTTTTTAATCAGCTAAATTATAACCCTCTAAAAAACTCTGGGCAAATGACAGCTTATTCTTCAAGAAGACTACTGTACAACTGGATGGGTGAAATATCAAGATCATTTCCATGGAATTTATTCCCATTTCCCATCCTAATTACAGATGGATTAGTTAGCGTCACTGGAATTATAATAATTTGCCTAAGTAGCAGGTTTCAAAAGCAATGATGGGAATTGCATTCAGGAGCTGCTCTTGCACACATTATTTATACATGGTGTGTGTGTTTATGCTCCATGCATGAGTGGCTATTTTGTCCCTGGAGATGCAGGATAACAGGGTAACAAGGATCCTACAAGCACGGCCACACGTTCAGCCCTTCTCACTGGCAAACATTTCCCTTTGCAGGGCTGTCACCACGCCTGCCAGCTGCTGCCCTGCTGCATTTCACACTGCCTCTCACCCTGCACGGCCCATGGGTGGGGAATGGAGTTGTAGAGAATTCTCAAAGCCTGGCAGAAGGCTCACACAGCCTTGTGCATCTCTATGCAAACTCTGAGATAAAAAAAACGCTGAGTTAGAAATGCTGTGGAATGGGACAGACATTGTTGAGAGAGAAATGGAACTGGAAACAAGTTTCAAATGATGGCCTTGCAAGTAAGACTGGATACTCTGGAGAAAGAGAACTGTGAAAGGTGCACTGTAGTAGGACCTACGAGGGGTGGTTTTAGATGATTTGCTTTAAGGCATTAATGGCATTGTGTGGCAAAAGCTGATAGGCCAGGAAACGCTTATAATGTATTATAATTAGGAAATTAGTTTGGTTTCTGATTGTGGTGGTGTGAATTCTAACACCTGTACTGTCTCACCCTTCACATGAGACTGAAAAGGGAATAAAAGCTTTTAAAAAGCCTCTCACTCGCACCATCTCTGGGTCAGAAAATGGGATAATCCCACACCCATGCAGGGGGCTGCTCATTCCAGCAGTGTCTGTTCCCTCTCCACCTTCAGAAATAATAGAAAAAAACCCCTCCTTCCAGCTTCAGTGAAGGTGGGCTGGTTGGTTGAAGCCCAACTCTGATGCCCAAGCAAACCCTTCTCATGATCCCTGCAAGCCCCTGCCTCTCCCCAGGTGATGCCTTGCACCATTTCAGACATTTGGGGATATTTTCCTCCTTCCCTCTTTGGCTGTTTCACTCTCAGCATGGCTTCCAAAAGGCTATGAGCTCTTTTCTTTTTTAGTAATTCATTTGCACAAACAGAAACACTCTGTACTACACACAAGGAAGCCTTCTGGAAGAGGCCAGGCATCACCAGCTTGTCATGGCTATGCTGTTTTTAGCTGCCTGATTGCTTTTCCCCCCCCCTTCAAAAATAAACAGAAATTATCTGGAGGAGAGAAGGAGATTTGTTTTCAAACTAAACCAATTTCTCCAAATCTCTGCCATCTGCAATCTCCCACTGCACCAGGGTAAGAGAGCGATGCTCAGGCTGTGCCCAGCAGGCTGAAAAGCTGGGTGGGTACAGATCCAGGTGAGATATTGGGCTCTCTGCCCATCCCCTCATCTCCACCAGCCCTGGACCAGACTGTGAGACCAAAATCCTGCAAGAAAACCTCCCCTGAGCTCACCTCTGCCAGCAACATCCCTCTATTTCCCCAAATACTAAGCCTTTTGAAGCTTTTCCCAAGTCATGAAGTGTTCACTTTCACAATTATTTTGGCCAGTGCAAAAATCTCATTTTAACTCTTGTAGGTGCCCAGAATAACAACTGAACCTAAAAATTAAACCATTATAGAGTAAAAACAGCCCAAGTGTAACGCTCCTGCTCAGCCCAGGATGGTTCATTGAGCCTTAGAACAGCGTTGGTGTCATGGTTGGGACTGTCCATGGACATCCACCACCCTGGACCTGGGAGAGGCTGGATGTGTCACCCTTGTGTCTGCTTGGGAGAGGAGGTCAAGGAGAGATTAACAGAAAAGCCACAAAGGGAAATCAGCCACTGAACTCCTGCCAAAAGCCTCAGGGAAGTGGGTGATTAACGCTTTGAAAATCCTCCTCACCAATCAGGGGCTATTCGCAGGACCAAGACAGGTTCAAAACACCCACAATTAGAGGGAAATTTATATTCAGTTATTGGGGAGGCAGGCTTGTACTTGTTGAAAGCTCAGAAAATTATCTATTTTCACTGTTCTTGTATTACTTCCTTTCTTTTCCTTGGAAAATGGGCTCATTTTGAACAGCAGCAACTCATTGTTCCAGGATGGAGCAATATGAAAGAACAACATCACTGCTCCCGTTTCACAGCGACCACAACAGGAGGCAGCAAGGGCTCTGAGGGCACCTTTCCTGCAGTGGGAGAGAGGATTACATCCCGGGAACACAGAGCCCCTGTTCCAGCCACAGCTAATAAATAATACTGTTACATATGTAGGCAGCAGGTACAGAATCCTGGCAGGAGTCCTGCTGTGGTAATGCCCAAGTGTGACAGGAAACCTGAACAATCATTTAACTTGGGATGTGCAAGCAACAGGTCCTCACTTCAGTGCAATATTCCAACAAGTTTGGGAAAAACACCAGAGGCTGCCTGAAAATAATTTTGCCTGTCTGTAGAGAAAAAAATCAACAAAACCTTTTGAAGTTTGTGCATGTGATGTCAGCTCATTTTTTTTCAAAGGGGCAACATGACAGCTGTGCTGGAGATAATCAAGAAACCCAGGGGCAATTATGTTTTAATGCTGTGACAGTGCGGATGTTTATCAGCCTCCTTGTTACAGCCACATATGTCTTGGCAAAATGTTTGTTAATAAGGAACATGGGATATCATCATGTCTTTGGAGAATATTTTATGGGGTTTTTTTTCTGTTGTTTGAAACAACAGCACCCTATTCTGCACTGCAATTATCAGCTACATTAGGCAGAGAAAAGGAAGTTTTGCAGACACTTCTGCCTTACACAAAGTAAAGACCAAGCATGACAGCAGGCATTGCTACAGAGGGCACTCTGATTTCTCTGCCTGATGTTCTTTGGTGTCTCCAGAGTGGCCCCTGACTACCTCACATCTTGCAAATTGCTAGTGTTCCCCAAATCCCAGGTAAGGGTGAAGGAGTACCCCTGAAAACACGGAAAATCTGAAGCACAAAGAAGCCAGGAGATTATTCACAGAAAATATGTTCCAGAAACAGATACTCAACTTTTGATTGGTTTTTCCACTATGTTATTTTCTTCTGTTGGCACACTGCAACTTCTTGTTGGTTCACAAATATTTATGAGTGTGTCCTCCATGAAAATTGAACATTCAAGGTCTGCTTGGAGCACATTCTTGTCCTGAGGCACGGCTGTAGCTTGGGCTGCTACAACATCAAGAATGCAATGGACTTCAGTACATCACACCTCACCTGTGAGCAACTCCCTGAGCCTAAAAGCTCACCTAATAATTATTGAAGTCATTAGAAGAAGAAGGTACATAATGAAATGCACTTTGATGATACACCAGAGCAAAGGAAAGGTTTGGGCATTCTGGCAGCTCCTGATGTGCTGCTCATCAGAACAGGAGCAGAAGTGCCACCCATCCACTCCCTGCACACTTGTGCTCCTGGTACAAAATGTACACGATCCTGCCCTCCTTCTCATACTCTTCCTTCTCCAGTTCCACGAGAGCTGCTTGAACCCTTGAACATTTCCCAAAGTGGTCTTGCAGAGAGAGAATCTGGATGAGTCAGTGGTCAGCGGGATTGTGCCTGGGGGATGTGCTGGGAACAGGGAGGGGGGAGCAGCCAGCCCTGCCCACTGTGACCCCCCCCTTCCTCCCCAGCCCTTCCCAGCTGCACGAGTTCAAAACCAGCCCTAGCAATTCTACGCTGTGGGATACAAAGCAGAGCAGTATCAGCTTCAGCAAAAGGTCTACAGCAAGCAGCAAAGCACCAAGGGCACAGAATCCTACCAGAACACCTCCAGTGGCCTGTGACTTCCAGATCCAGAGCCCCAACCAGCCCCAAGGGCTTCCAGCTCTCTTCCCTTCTCCCTGAAGGGCCCCCACAGCAGCACAGAATGCAAGCTCCAGCCAATGCTGTTTTACATTCAATTTGTAAATTGACTACTCCAGGCAGAGGAGAATCAGCTTTCTTTAGCAGCCAAAGGTGAAGTGATGCTCCATTTCCAGGTGTGCAGCCTCCTTCTCTTAAAGCTGCCCAAGCCTGCTCCCCTTTGCCCTCCCTTCCCATGGAGGAGATTGCACACTCCCACACCACAGCCTGCACTGCCTCAACACAGCACCAAATTTCGTGCAACAGAGAGAAGGGGAGCAAATTGAGGACTTCATGATGAAAGGTTCATGTTCTCAGTCTTTGTGTCTGACATAGTCTGGTTTTATATGCTGGTCATTCAGTCATTCTCCTCACATGTGCATCAGGTGGTGCTGGAAAATGTGGCCATTATCCATCAAGCCCTTAGCTTCAGTCAGCTTCCAGAGGAAGAGTAATAGATGCACTTGTGTTGTCACATCATTGTCCAAAATGTCAGGGTGAAAAGCCCTGAGCATTAACAACTCCCTAAGGAAATCAGTTCTTAAAAAAATAAGTAGAATAGAGAGAAAAAAAAAAAAAAAAAGAATGAGAGGGACAGAAGAGAAGTGCAGAGCTTCCCTTTTCATCAGTGATGACTTGCACATGACCTGCCCTGACCTGCTGCATGCCAGCCAAGCACCCACACTGTCCTCTGACTTGCACTTAAGTTTACATTTTGCCTGGATGAAACAACATGTGCACGTGTCAGTTTTAATTTCCAGGATCCAGGAACAGTCTTCTCTTTGGACATCAGGCATTAAAAGAGACGTATCAGTTTGAAGGGTGAGAGTAATCTCATCCCAGGGCACCTGCATTGAGATTCAAGCAGTGTGGAGAGGTGATGGTATCAGGCAGTGCAAATCTTCACAGACAGTAAAGGAAAAGGGGAGGAAAGCAGAAAAGAGAAAGATGAAATCAAAGATGACAAGAAGCAGTAGTCAAAGTTAGGAGGAAGAGGAGGTCAGGCACCCAGACTAATCAAGGTGACACGGTGATATTTTCCTGGTGTGGTCAATCTCTGTGATCTGCTTTTAAAGGATTTGCTAAAGTTAAGTGAGAGCTACTCAAAGCTTCAAAGCTCCTAAAGGCAGGTAAAACACAGGCATGAACAAAGATATTTCTTTGCTGAAATGTGAGGAAGAAAAGAGAAGTGAAATGGAGGCAAAGCATACCCTCTCCTGAACAGCCTGAAGCTGGATTTTTTGACCTCTACTCACCAATTCCTAAAAAAAACCCTGACCTGGGACCACAAACTCTGCAGAGGAGTTGCTGCCATTCCTGGAAAGCTTATGAAACTTATGGCACATGGTTTTGCATTTGCAGCTGCAAGTACACAATATCAAAACCTCGAATGACAAAGATAAGGTGCAGTAAATCCAAGAGTGCTTTGCCCTGTTCTCCTTGAGTGCCCCTTTTACACAACCCCTCATCACAGCACAGTCAAAACAGGTGAGAAAAATGCTAAAAAAAAAATAAAATAGGAAATTAAGCCAAAGTTAGACAAGACTGCAGGAATCTGTCTCAGAGACTACAGCACCACTTCAGTCACCTGCACCAGATACCTCCCTTCCCTCTCCAGACTCCAACAGGAGAGGCATGGCCACACTCTCAGCATTACATCCTACCTCCAGCTCCTTAATTGGGCTTGTGGATTACTAATAAGTAATTGATACACAGGAAATGAATGTGAAGCCACCGCTGTGTGTGCCTCTGCATACAAATAGGGGCAGCTGAGTGCAGCAAACGCTGCAGTCCTGCCATTCCTATGGCATTTCCAGTAGGAACGTGCTTAAAATACCTCAGCATAAAGTGTTTCACTTTGTACAAATGATGCTGGCGTGATTGCTGAATGCCTTTTCAGTGAGGAAACTGCAGAGGGCTGAGGGGGTCAGATCAAACCCAAAGATAACGTGTTATGCAGACACTGCTCTGGATGAGTATCAGGAGAAGAGAGAGACTTTAAGAGGCAACACAATAAGAAATCAAGATAAAGATTTATTTTGCGGCGCACAAAGCCGAGTACACAGCTCTCCACACGTTCAGTCTTCAGGAACAATCTTCCTATTTTTTTGCCCTGGGAGCCAAAAAAAGTCCCCAAATTAATCTCTGTGCACAGCCTAAATTCATACTTAGTGCCAACTTTGGATCAAATTCCTCCACGGCGAAAGATGCAATGCTGTAA
This sequence comes from Pycnonotus jocosus, assembly GCA_013400435.1. Classification (NCBI taxonomy): domain Eukaryota; kingdom Metazoa; phylum Chordata; class Aves; order Passeriformes; family Pycnonotidae; genus Pycnonotus; species Pycnonotus jocosus. The sequence goes on along the minus strand of VWYP01000787.1, from coordinate 446,635 downwards.
ATAGGCTCATTTTCGTTATTTTATCAAATTGCGTTAACTTTCTCTCTGCAGCATCCTCCAGGGCTGGCAACACGGGAGACGTGCAGGAAATGTAAATCACTCCCCTTTTGATATGATAACCGTGGCGGTGAATTGCATCCCAGAAATCAGCTCAGGATTACAGCCAAGAACTCGCTGAAAGCACTTGGCTGTGGTGTGGTGCCAGCAGGGGAAACTTCAGCTGGCAGGTCAGTGTGACAGGGGCTCAGGGCTTGGGAAAGAGGAGCAACACCCACCTACCTGGGGCTGCACAAAGCCCCCAGCCAGCAGCCTCAGGGCCAATCCAGAGCTAAAGGATGCAAACAGGTGCTAAAAACAAGCGGGTATTTATGTATGCAAATACATGGGGGAGCTGGATTAAATATGAATAAGCACCTAGGAAAGCAACAGCCAGAGGCTGTGAGATAAAATCTACCTGCCAGACAAATACAGATGAGAGTGTGTGTGTGTGTATATATATATATATAAAAACAACCACACACTAAAAAAAATTGCATTTCCTGTGCTGACCTATTTGTGGTTACAGAACATTATGACAATAATTATAATCATGTACCTTTCATTTAAATAACGTTTTCAGTTTCAACGATTCAGAGGATGTTGGAATGCAAATAAAGATAATCAGGACGTGAAAATAATTGTTTTCCTAATGCCTTATTTTTCATGTTCAAATGCCACTGCTAACAGCTCACAGCATTAACCCTGGGCCAGAACCCCATGGAATTCGGTGGTGCACAAACACTAAAAAGAAAAAGCTGTCTGAACCCTAAGGAATCTGCAGCTCTAAGAGCAAAGAGGCAGCAGATGGATATAGACAGAAATAATCAAGAGGTAGTAGTTAACAAGGCAGGAGTTAGTCTCAGCAAACCAAATCCCTGATTGCTGTGAGCCTTGTACAGGCACCACAACAAAGAGGAGTTTTGATCATTGATGCCCTGCGCCACAGGAAGCTCTGCACATCCTTCATCTCCACTGCTGTGCTCCATCTGCTGCCTCCACACTCGCTGGCAATCCCTGTCTCCTTCTCCCACTGCACTCAGATTTTTCACACAAAAGCTCCCTGGGCCAAGCAGTGTCATGTAGGACCTCCCTCCCCAGCACTGGGCATAGCAAGGCTCAAACTAGGGCCATAGAGACAGATAAAACCATTCAGGGACAAAATTGATAATAATTTTTTATTAATAACTAGTCCAATAGATTATGAGCATGCATGCACACAAGCCTAAAGGCAAAATTCACACACACAAGCTCCATGTAAATCAGTGGAGACATCTGGGCACCTTCTGATGGCTCCCACTGAGGCCACACTCCTCTTGTTCTCAGTATGAACTGTGCAGAGGAGAGGAAGAGCAGCTGGCACATAATGATCTTGTGAAACTGAGACACATCATCAGTAAATGCATGTATTACCCCCAATCTCAGCTGGAATCTCCAGAGGCACCACACTACACACCACAGTAACCAGATCTAGCCCAACTGACAGAGAGCTGGGTGGTCATGACAAACAAGACCCACAAATATACTTTTTTTTTTTTTTTTTTTTTTTTTTTTTTTTTTTTTCCTCAAGCAGTTCTTTGTAAAAGAGGTATCACCTGCAGGATACAGCATTCCTGCCAGGAGGTTTTATTTTGTTTGACTCAGTGACCTGCTTATTACAACAGCTCTCACACTAACTTCAGGGCAATGAAACATTTTATTTGTATAACCAAACCTGTCTTTCATGACACAAGACCATTCCACATGGCTTTTCAGGTTCTTAAATTAAATGCTTAAAAGTCATGAGGTGGGCAAATATAAGCCTGCTCTACAGCACCAATCCATCCCTTTCTCATGCCCAGCCAGACTTGCATTGCAGGGAAGTGCTGCTCTTCCAGCCTCCACTTCCACAATGCACTCCTAGGGTTAAACAACATTTTTATTATGTTGTGTCTGTTTGTTTGTTTATTGCACATTCTTTCTTCCTCCTTGGGCATCTCCCAAAAATCAAAAACCTCAAACAGGAAATACTGTTTATAGTCCGAGCTCACGGAGCCTTGACTCTGCACAGTTAGGTGTGTTCCACATCTATTAATTACATCATGTTTTCAGTAAGACACACTAAAATGCAGGGTTAGGAAGGCAGCTGCTACATAAAGACATGCTCAACAATGTGCCAGCTTCCACTTCCATGCTTTAATCCTCAATGTGACACATTTCCCACTGCAATTCAAACCTCAAAAGTGGAAAAGAAATGGCATGTGAATGGACCTTGCTTGCACTTTATATCACTGTTAGCAAATCTTAATCTCTTTAAGTCTGGCCATTTAAAATCAGGCCTATTTAACTTGCAAAGGTAGGTCAGGTTTTATTGATCACCCCTAATGCACTCTTAAAAAAATGAGAGCAGTGAGATACACAGCTTGGTTGATGAAGGCTCACTGGAAAAATAGCTGATAATATTTACAGCCTTAAAGCTATGCTGTCATAAATATGATTTCCATATGCACCAGAAGGCAGATTCCAGGCTTGCAGGGAAAAGAAAAGCTCTGCCACAGAGATTACTCTGCAATGACTGAAAGCACAACTATAAACTTCTAGAATACAGGCACAGCAGCCCAAGCCCATTTAGTTCTCAGTTGTCATTCCTCAATCTTTCTTCAGTGCAGAATTTTGTGCCTGGATTTCCTGCTCAGAGTCCATGCTATGCCCTGAGTTTTGAACTACAAACAATTGATGACATTTTTCCAGCTGCTGTAGAAATAAGGTGGGCTATTGTTACTTATATTATGGCATCACCTAGAGGTGCTCATAATTAATCAGAGTTCCTTCTTCTACACCTCTCAGAGAAGGACCAGAGGAGAAGCAAGTTTTAATAAAGAAGTGCAGTATTTTCCACCCATATGGATAAGCTCAGATCAGACACATTGCAAGGTCTAGACAGCTCTACTTGATATGGGTTTTCGCTTCCCTACTCTGGCTCTTTGTGAAGGATTTCACTTATGAACCACCATTCAGAAAAATGAAAAGTATTTCTCCATGCAAAACTAATCATGATTTTCTTTTTTTTTTTTTTATTTTTCATGCCATGCTCTAATAAAACCACAATGGGTTTCCAATTGAAACCTGATACCTGATAACACTCCAATTGCAACTATTAAGTAATCATTTTCATGGCCTGAAAGAGATTCTATATGTATTTAGAGACACATAAAAACCCACTGCAGTTAATATACAAGAACAGACAGAAGATTTCCAGGATTACTTCTACTGCAGACTCCTTGTGCAACTCAGACAAGTTCCTTAATCATTTACACCCAGCTTTCTCCTCCACCTAATGAACAGGTGAGCTGCAGAAATGGATCACTGCCTAGGACATGCTCTGGAGCAACACTGTCAAATAGAAGACCTAAATAGGATAAATCCCCATCAACGACTCGAGGCAATTATCAAATGTTTATTAGCCTCCAAAGTGAAGGCTAATAAACCTGCTTATTTTAGCAGATAAAGTCAAATTACCTTGACTGAAGTTGGTAAGTGTTCGAAGATTAACAGCTCTGGCCTCATATGCTTTTAGTTATTGGTGATGAAGTGTCAGCTCAAAAAACCTGAAAGATACTTCCTAGTTATTTAGGCAATTTGAAAATTGGGCAGTTATTTTCCAGGAAACATGGCCTGCCTGACAGGTTTTAAATGAAGAAAAGTGATATTATTACAATTATCATTAGAAGAAGATGTCCCTCATCAAAATGTGTCTGGATTTTAATTGACAAGGTCCAGGTTAATGCTGTGAAAATGCCAATGAAAGCAAAGCCTGTGGCTCAAACTAATTGTCAGCACTGAGCAACCTCCACCTCTAACCCACCACAGATTTATCACTCTGTGCAGACTGTACTCATGACAAGAAACGTTTGAATTAATCATTAACAAGTAGAAATTCTTCCCAGACAGAAAGCAAGCAGAGTGCAGGGCTGCCCACCCCCTTCGCTCCTGAGCCAAGGACAGGTGCCAACAAACCTTCCGAAGGAAAAAGACTTTTGTTGTTGTTGTTTTGCCCTCTTTTAAGAGCATTCCAAAGGGAAACTTCCAGTGATCCTCATGTGTCAACCCTGTGGGCAGCACAACAGTGCAGAGAAGGATTCACCACCTCCCTACTCCAGCCACAAACCCAAGGACGCTTTGGGAGGTGTCACCCTGCAGTGCAAGCCAAGCACCACCTCTCCCACCCAACCTAACACACCAAATGCAAAGGGCTTTGTGGAAAACTCCTCAAATTATCTTTATTAAATTTCTATTTCCTCTTCCCCAGCATGCTGGTGCAGACCCACCAGAATGTGACTGGGCAGAAGGAGAGAAGCTGAGAACCTGCACAAGGTCTGCCGGGGAAATGACACAGTCCAAACCCTCGAGGTGCTTTTTCACTCAGAATGCTTTGATTTTCAGCTTCTCCATCCATGTGGGTGATGGTGGCATCACAACACAGCTTGAGTGCACACCAATTTGATGGTTACACAAGCCCAAGACTTTACACAACATTTAACATAAAACTGAAGTGTTCCTTCTTACACAGCATCGAGACTGGAAAGCACAGCAGCACTGGGAAGAATGAAGAGGAGAATCTCCTCAAAGACCAGGGACCACTTCCTGAGGTGGACAAAAAGGCACCTGGCCACTCCTGTCAAAGGCAGCAAGCTTGTCTGGAGAGATATAAATGGAACTACCTTACCCCAACTAACAGAAAAAGAGGAAAAAAAAAAAAAAAGGTAAAAAAAATTCTCCATGTTTTTTTTCTGGACAGTCAGGAGTAAAAAACAGATGGTATTTTGTGTCGTGAAGGAATGAGACACAACTTTGTTTAGAGGAGGCCAGTGCTGTGGGGTCTCTGTTGGCCCCTTCCCAGTAACTGGAAGGCAAAGACTGAGGGGGTGTCAGCCCATAAACACAAATGCTGCTCACTTCATTGTCCCTTTTCCCCCAGAGGTGAAGGAGTCCTTCCATTCACCTACAGCAACCCTGCCTTTTTGGTTTTGCTGTTAGCTACAGATTCACCACAGAAACGAGGAGCTGCAAAGTCCTCATTAAACGATGCCAACAAGGACTCTCCATTCACAGCTAACGCTTGGCTGCACACATTCCCTCTTTATTTCCAAACATTTTCAGTATGTTTTAGCTTCCCTTCATTAGACATTCATAATTATTTGCAGCACATCTAAACCTGTGCACTGGTTTTGTGCTTCCAAATGCAGTCCCCTGGCTGCAAAAAATCAGCATGACAGCACTAGAAAGAAAGCAGAATTTATGTCAATCAGGAGGCAGAGCTCAGGAAGAGGATAAGACTCACATCATCACGATTTGAGTCAGTGACTTCCACCAGGCAGCAATTTGGCCCTTTACAAAATCCTAGGTATTTCTTAGAGATCACCCCTCAGTTAACCATTAAATCAGTCAGCAACTGTGACAATGAATTTTGTAATAAAAACGTACAAAGTGGAGATTTCTGGTACCTTAACTGAAACTGTGAGCAGCCAAAAGGGTTTTTCTTGTCTGAAGAGACACTGTTATAGGGAAAAATATCTCCATAACACCTCACACCTGTTACAGCTGTGGCTTTGCAAGGCTTTTTCCAGCACACCCTTCAATAGCCTTTGGACTAAACAAAGGTTTTATTGAGGAAAGTTACCTCAAATGCTCATTTCCTTAGCTCAGCCCCAAACAGCCACTTACAGATTTTGTCAGGGCAAAAAAGGTCCCTCCCTCTTTCAGGCTCTTTCGTGTTTCCTAAAGGGCTCCCTAAGGAAGGGCATCTCTGGCACTCGGATTGGGCTGTGCTGGCTCTGCAGTGCTCAGCTCAAGGCAGTGGGAGCCAGTCCTCAGTTATGAGACCAGAACAGCTCCTGACCCACCCACGGTGCTGAGGCTTCCAGCAATTGCCTCTGTGATCTACAGACAGGGGTGGTCCAGGGACAGAACTGCCCCTTCAGGTAATTACACTCCCAGGGCTGCCTGGTGCCTGTCAAACTCCCCCCTTCCATGTACCAGGCCAGTTTTTGAGGATCATTGCAAAATAAATGTGTCATCCTGAAGGATGAAAATATAAAAAGCTGCAGCTCCTCCAAAACTGAATGCTACCACGACAATGGAAGACAAAAATGTTGCTCCCTGACTTCAGAGGGGACATAGGTGACTTCCCCACAACACACACAAGTTTTTATCAACTTGGATGCACAATTAGGCTAAACATTCATCCAACAAAAAGTAAAAAATTGCTCCTCAGTTGGTGCCACAGCTGAAAGCAGAGCAGTAAAGGCTCCAGAGCATCTTGAGTGATCAGCCCCACATGAGACATTCTCCACTAAGCTTTGTTCTGGATGCATTCCCACTATCTGAGGAGGGAGACACGAAGCTGGATGTAAAACTTGCAATGCAGAACTGCCTTAACTCCATGGCAGGAGGATGGCAGTTCATAATTAATTTTCCACATCACCTGTTGGCTGCCCTCCTCTTCCTCTCTGCTAGGCTGCAAACTGTCAGTGGATACTTATCCAGAAAGCAGGCCTGCCACAGAGCAAAAAGCATGATTATTGTTAGCTGGTATTTTACAGGGCATGCTAGCCAAAAATCAGAGGAAAGTGAGCCTGGGCAGAGTGAGAACAGCACCCGTGCAAAGGCAGCCCTGCCAGAAGGTGCTCGTCCTCTGAGAGATGCAAAACCAAAGGGAATAGAAAAGCAGGATGAAGAGAGCGAAACAGACAGGAGAAGGCTGCAAGGAGACAGAGAAAATCTCTTCTCAGACAAAGGTTTTGAGCCAGCTAATTTCAAAACATCTGCAGCCCAAAGAAACACAGACCCTTTTCCACCCTGGCTGGACTCTGCCTAGGACACAGCCCATGGGCTGCCAGGCAGGAGCTCTGCAGAGGACAAGGGGCTCCAAACTGTTTTGTCTTCTGAGAGAAAAAATGTGTGCTCCACTCAGAGCCAGCATCTCCCAGTCCTCAGTTGCCAGATCTGTGCATGACTGGAGTGCAGAGTTATTACAAGGGGGTTGCTGGTCCCTGCAGGGAAAGTTCTCCACGAGAAAACAAACCCCAACTTCATCAGGCTCTCTGAAGCACCACTACAAACATCAGAAGGCAGAAGGCAGAGCCACAGGCTGCCAGCCCATTTGTATGACTTCAGGCAGACCCACTGACTTCTCAGTACTTCAGGAGAACAGGTAAAGGACTATTATATTACTGTTCCGTGATTGGTATCTTAAGAATCTCATGTTAGTTTTGGAGTTTCTTATTTTCTCTCAGCAATTCAACTTGGTTCTGCCGCTGCTATCACCTTTTTAATTCATTTTACAACAAGATATTTGTTATCAGAAATTGTGCTTTGATATGTGTCAGGTTGATGGATTCAATAAAAACCCTGTCAGGAGAAGCTGAGTGAATGGGGCTGCAGAAAGTGGCATCATCAAGGGAATTGATACCTTAACAGCCAGTCTGCTGATCTTGCAACAAAAATATAATAGCTGTTTTATTTCCTCACCCTGGCAAAACAGTCCAGAGGAACAGTGGAAAATATCTGCATAAATGTTACTCATGCAAACAAGCTCAGTCTGCTCACTGATTAAAAAAAACATATGTAAAACACAATCCTGCATGCTGTCCTCTTGTCCTGTTTGGTGTGCAAAATTCAATCCAGGGGAATAAAGGCTTTAATCAAAATACAGCTTTTAATTTAATTTTGGGAATTCAAGCAGCAATCCTGTGATACTCCACCCAGAATTTTCCCTCAAGGTTGGAGGACAAATATTCAGATACAGCCACCTGTACCCCTCAGCAAAGACACTGGAAAGTTGCATTACTGTGAGAGGCAAACCCAGAGGCATACAAAAAATCAGTCTTCTTTTCCTGATTTAATAAATGAAATCATATAAGAAACAAGAAAAAATTGAAGAAAGAAATAATAAGTTTTTATCAGACCACATGATAGGATGAATGAGAGAAGGAGACCTGCCCACTGCTCTGCTGCAGGTCAAGCAGAGCTTGAAGTCTCTGCTTCAGCTGATCAGAGCATCACAGCTGCAACATCACTCCTGCACTGGCCTGGAGCACAAAGGGATTTTTTTTTTTTTAACTGGAACTGATTTACAGAACATCTGGAAAAGGTTAAAAAATGTGATGTTGAGATTCAACTCTTAGAAAAGAGAAATAATATTACTAGTCTAAACAAAGCAAAGGGAAAATTTCCATAGCAATTAATCTGAAAAAGGTGAATTACATTGAGGATTTATGTTCATGTAATGAAGACAATTAATTGCTATGAGAGCCATAAAACACATTAAATGAACAGGGTTTTTTCCAATTCTACTTGCAAGATAAAATTTATTAACTATGTTTAATGGCTACTTAAAAATTTCTCTTACATATTTATTAAACGTGCCTTTTCGGCCATACAGAGCATTTTACAATTAATCCAAAAAATGAGCAATTTCAGAAAAAAAAAAAACCTATTGCACTGCACGTTATCTGCAGATCCATTTAAGCTAATTCCTCATACAATACGATTACCATCAGCACAATTTCATAAATGTTGCTAAAAGGGAATCTGCTCGTCTCACGTGAGCAAACACTGCTGCAAAGATGAATGAATTCAGCTCACATTATCTGAACAGATGTTTCAGCTTTCAGCAGAGACAGGGAGGGAAACGTTGAGTCCCGATGCCATTAAGTGTTACTGTAATCACTTAATTAAACCCCTCTCTACTTGGGAGAGCAGGACACATGGAAGAGACTGGATTAGGTGGGAAAAGTGACCTCAGAAAGATCCACATCCAAATCTTGTGCTCAACCAGGGCTGCGTGCCTGCAGCTGTGAGCATCGGATGCAGCTTGTGCACTTAGACTGCCTGAAAATCAGGGACAGATGTTTGCCACTCAAAAGTGACCTAGAAGTGACTCTGTTTCTTACTCACCATTTACAAAATGGGGATAAGTAGCACTTCCATCTTACAAGGGTGTTGTGGAAACAGATCAAGTTGATGGCAGTCAAGCACTCTGGTAATCACAAGTCTCCAAGATGAATAGAATCAATAAAGAAAGGCCTAATCTACTTAAGTGAGCAACAACAGTTTGGCCAAATCATTACTGTGTAGCAGAACCTTCTCAATCTGCAATGTTCTCCTTAAAGATGAAGCTTCCTAAGCGTGAGATTTAAATACGAACCAAGTTCTAGATCTGATGGTCATGAAGTAAAACGTGAAAGTATAATCAAAGTCCAAGCGAGAGATTAATGCCTTAACAACAATTTCACACAAATCAATTGTACAGACCTTAGAGTGAGAGTTGGATTGGCTCAGGAATGACAGGAGAGCTCATTTTCTACCCCCATGTCCAAGGCAGGAGCAGCACCACGGTCACATCAGCAACCAACAGCCCTGGAGCAGATCCTCACCCACCCTGGGACAACCCTGGGTACCCAGCAAAACCCACACCCTCATTGCAAGGAAGATTTACATATTTCAATTCAAAAATCTCAAACCCAAACAAGGAATAAACAAAACCGCTGTGATTTCCACATTCTAACAGTGCCGATTTCTTTCTCTGCTAGAGTCAAGAAGCTCTCTTGATTATGAAATACCTCTCCTACAACCTTCCCTTTTAAGTGTTATAATCACAAGAGCAGAAGCTTGGGAATAAACAGAAGTGAAGAGGATAATAAAGGCAGGAGCAATGTTTAACAAGCTCTTCTTCCAGAAACCAGAGCAGGCAGACAAGCAGAGCTGTGCTGTGCCGTAATGACGGGAACCTCGCCCTGGCAACCGTGTTGTTTGCTTGAAATTCCTCTACAAATTAACAGCACATGCTGTGGCTGGAACAGACCTTTCCTGACCCTCAACATTTAAAAGTTAAGCACCCAATTTAAGCTGTTCCAACCAACTTTTCCCTGCAATTGCCAGGCACTGGCAGAGCTCTGCTGGTGCATAAGAGTGTGAGCCCACAATTTCCAGAGCTAACATGACAAGTGCAACCAGATCAAAAGCAGGAGAACTAATATATACTCACCTGCATTGTGGTTTACTTTAGAGGCTTTTAAGAAAGTCTTGACTTCTTTTCCCTGCTCCTCCAGTAACACCAAGCTCAGGTGTTATATTGCTGCTGTACTTTTCTCAACAAGATTATAGTGCTGCTTCAGTCATATAAAGGAAGTCAATACCCATGTGCTAAATGAAAAAGGATAATATCATCTGCTACCACCCTACTGAGATCTGAGAACCATTTCTTTAAATTTGTTGTCTTTCTTTTTTTTTTTGAATCAGAAAACTTTGCCTTCACAGAAATAACCTGAGCTAGGTAAAAGAAGCCATAGAATCAGGGACTGTATTCACCCTAAAATCTCATCTAGCACCATCTTCAATACGTCCTGGCCTTCAGTTTCTTGTAAGAAAATGGTTGCATATTTCCTAGCTACAGTTCCTGCACAGCCAGGGCAACATTTGTGTGGGTATGAGAACACTCACACAGGCAAAAAATTTAAGTGCTACACAACAAAGAGGGAATACAATTAGAGAGGAAATTGGTAGTGGTATTTCCACCCTTTGCACACAGTGAGAATATACAAAGCACAGGGCTGAATTACAAATGGCCTATTCCATCTCCTTCTTTTTTCCCCATCTCTGACCCTCAGAATTACAGTCATTAGTGAAACACAACAGGTGGGATCTTCAAAACATGGATTCCTATCACCAAGTATCCATCACCAGCAGCAACACACAACCATCAGCAAACATTTTGTTCAATAAAGAACTTCACATCAACAGACACCCCCTCAAGCCCAAGACAACAAAAACACTTCATTCCTGGTGAACGCTTTCTAAATTCAGGGAGAGCAAAGCTTATTTACAGACACAGTATGAGCATGGCATGAACACAGCAATAAACTCAAAGGCTGCTAATGCTCTGCTTTCCTCATATGCAGACATTCAGAAAAGAGCAAAAATACAAGAGCAAGGGGGAAAAACACCTACCTTACCAAACCTGACTGCTGGACACGACTCGTTTCAGAGCAACATTGGGGTGAAGGTAAGTTCCTCAAGCGACCACCAACCACAAATCCTTCCTGAGCCCCCCAGAGGCTCCAGCTCTCCCTTGCCCGTGTCCCTGAGGAAGATGCAGTGTCCTCCATTATCTCAGAGCCTCAGCTGCAGAAGATGCTGTTCAGAAAAAGAAAAGAGAAGAAGGTGTGGCATTAAATTCTAGGGTCAGTTGTTTGGCAGATTCAGAGCAGAACACAAGACAACATTGGATAGGAATGAAATGTCAAGGCAGGACAGAGAGTCTGTGACAATCCATCATGTGTGGCACCTTCAGAGGGCAATCACTGAATTCAAGAACTGTGGTGCAAAGCTATTCTTGCTTTACAATACTTTTATAGTGTCCCTAGACCAGGAAATGAATGACAGCCTGGCTGCTTTTTATTCCAGTCCAATATCGTAACACAAAAGTAACTAATGCACTTCTCCACAGGGAATATTTTAATTCATTATGATATTTCTGAAGAATAACAGGACTTTCATATTAAAACCAGAGACATCACCTCAGTCTTAATACTCTGCACAATAGAATGGCTCTTAGTCAAGAAATTCAAAGCTTAGGAGCTCACAGAAGATGGGAAGTCATGACTGCCAGCCCAAAACACTGCATTTCCCAAAGTTCTGGCTCCAATGCAATTCTCAGAGGCTAGTAAATGTCCTGGGGTTTTCTGGGAGCAGAGGGCTTGGCATCACCACGTTTTCTAGCTCACTGTCACTGTTAGATGTGCTCAGAGTTTCCAAGAGGTCAGACCCTGGCACTGTCTCAGGTGAGAGACAGCGATGGAGACAGCCACCAGCAGCAGCACTGCCAGCAGGCAGAAACCCCAGAGCAGCACTGAGAAGTGGGAATGCTCATCACTAATCCCTGCCAGGTGGGAAACGCTCACAGGATCATCCTTCCTCCACCCAGAAAATACAGCCTGAGAAGCAAAACTGGGCACAGCAGCACAAAACAGGTGAGGACTGAGGCAAGAGCAGGATCTGAGCTCCCCATGTCAGGTACATCCATGGCTCACATCCTCAAACCACACCCAGAGATGCTTCCCTAAGACTAACTCAGCAGCCACCAAGATACTCTAACTTCGCCTAGGAGTTTTATAAAAAGTAAAGGGAAAAAACCACCAGATATATACAAGAGGTTTCCCTCAGAGGAGAAAGCCCAAGGCAGCTCCAAGTACCACAAAATCCCATTACACCTTCAGAAGAAACCCTGAACCTACAAACAGGTTACACCTCTCTGGAAAACACATTAGGTTTTGGGCTTGCAAGAAAGAAGATTTCAGTAACCAGCACATGAAACTGTGCATACTGGAAGTTAGCATCATAGTGCCTTATATAGATATATATATATTTATATATTATATATACACAAATGTACACAATGGGTTTTTTCTTTTACACAAGCACACATAATCACACAGATCAGAACAATCAAATAAATTTACTCTATTTAGCACTAATTACTTTACTGGATCTCATATGTTCCATACACCCCTAAAGGCTCCACAGCACCTTGGGGGACACCCACAACAGGAGTCAGGGTGGCAGAGCTCAGCCCTGTGGTTGTTGCACACATTTTCAGACTTCCTGCCTCTATTGAACTCAGACATGAAGGACAAAAGTGGACACTCACAGCTCCTGTCCTCTTCCAGGACAACCATGAAAAATCAGACTGCCAACTGAAATGGCTGCTGAGTGACTTATGGGCACAGGAATGGCTGATGCTGCACCAGTTTGATCTGCAGGCAGCTGTAAGACCTAATTCTACTGCTTTTAAGGGATTTTATCTCTGGAGACCACAGCTACAATTACTTTTTCATTTCTACTCGTAAATTGTAACATAGAATAGTCACTAAAGAAAATCAGTGCTACATTTTTGTGCATTACCCAGAGCATCAGCTGAGTAGAGGGAGTAACAACAACAGGAGCAGATCATCACTGAAACCTGAGTGCAGGGGCCTGGGATCAGGCTGGGGAGGGTGGGGTTGTGAAAGTTCCTGTTTAGTACAGTTTGTGAATGAATATGCAGCAATGTGAAGGAGGAGAGGTAGCAGGAGGTGTGGATGTGGGGGTGAAAAAAACTTTATTTGTGACAAAATGCGGTGAGTGTGCACAATTCCCATCTCTCATGATACAACTGAGATGGGGCAACTTAATGAAATTAAGTGAATGGCCAGGTTTCCAGTGAGCAGCAAGGTGCAGATGCTCCAGTCTGAAGGCAATGTGCTTCCTCCACACTCTGCTGATGTGTATCACACAATACAGAGGCAGGGAGCCAGGCCAGGGGCCATCTTAGGCAGCAATAAAGTGAAAAGCTACAAAAGATAAATGCATGGAAACCCTCACAAGCTATAATTTGTATTAGCTCAGAATCATACAAGGAAAAAAAAAAGAAAAAAAGAAAAAAAAAGAATAATAAAAAAGAGTGTATGGCATTTGTGTTGCCCAGAAAAACCCCTTCACATGCAGTAGGTCACTCCTGAGTTGCTGGTTTCCCTGTCACAGTCACACACCCTGGGGAGCCCATCACAGAGCTGCCAGGATGCTTCTTGGACCTCCCTGGCCTTGGGGCAGTTCTTGCCAAGCCCAGAGCCTGGGGAGAATCCCAGAGCTGCAGAATGAGAACAGAGTGCCCAGAGAAGCTGTGGCTGCCCCTGGAGCCCTGGAAGTGTCCAAGGCCAGGCTGGACAACCTGGGATAGTGGAAGATGTCCCTGCCCATGGCAGGAGGTGGGACTGGATGGTCTTTAAGAACCTTTCCAACCCAAATCCATATGATCCCTGACACAAAAATCATCCATTTCAGCCCAGACCTGCCGTAGGAGCTGCCACTGTTCCTACCTGAAACAAAACCGAGCCTGAACTTACAAAAAATGCCCCATGCCTGAGGAATCCCACAATTTTGTTGTTTCTAAGTTGCTGTGCTCCTCCACTCGCCTTTGATCAGATGGAACACGCCCGACAAACTGCAAATTGCTTCCATTATCCAACCACTTCGGGTTTTTACATTCAGTTAACATAGTTAAGTGGTATCAGATCCGTCTTCCACTCACAAAAGCCGGCATATGGATGTTCCCATTAATCAGGAAAGGCAGACAAGACATTTTTCCAGTAAAAAGAGAGTATTTCCCTTGGAGGAACCTCAGTCTTTTGCTGATGGAAAGCATGAATTATACAAAATAACGATATACTTTACTCCTAACAAATAAGCTCAAATATTAAATGTGAAGACACCATTTCTATCTTGGGATGTTTCCAGGCCACAAATCAATGAAGTCTGGGAGCCTCTCTCTCTTCTCTCAGGAAGCTTTGCTGTACCTTTGCCCTGTTCCTAATCCTTGTCTTTAGGTATCAATTATTGATCCCTGTCGGGGTGAGGACATGAGCTGGCTGGACCCTCCTCTCACCCAGCACACTCATCCTTATATTTGTTTGTCACACAGCTGAAGGTGCAGCTTGGGCCTTGTGGCAACATTGATGAGCATTTGCAACTTCAACAGGGGCAAAAAAAGAGGTATCTGAAAGCTAAACAACACATCTGCGAGCAAACATTACAGTGTAGTAGATACTCAAATTAGTATTAGTTTGTCTCATCAAAAATTAATTACAATCTACCTAACTGCAATTGAATAAATTAGTTGGGCGTAGAAAAGATTAAATATTTAAAGTGGCTGGTGACTGAAGAATAATTGAAAACATAACTTCTTGCTTAAATATTGAATTTCCTTTATTTTTATTGCTAGTGTGGCCATCAAGAAATCAGAATTCCATATGTGTGTGCATTGATGTAGATGTGTATGACACACATGGAACATGTTCATGTGTATTCTTCTAACTTCCCTTTCTCCCTAAAACTAAATGTGGGTAAATACTTTCAATTAATAAAGAAGAGCTCCACTGGCAGAGCCAGAAGAAAGGCTGTGAAACAGGCAAGGGAAAACACATTTTTACTGCTAAGTATTTAGCAAGGTCACCTGCCTCTGCAAAGGCAGGAAAAGAGATCCCCCAGCAGACTGTGAGCACAGCAGGGGATTACACCAATTCATTAGCAGGTATATCTTCTAATTACAGCCTGGGACATGAGTCCCCACACAGCTGAGCAGGGAACAAACGCTGCTCTTTGCCTTTTCCTCGGCATCAAGCTGGGAGTTTCCTGCTGAGCTCCAGGACAGCATCAGCACAACCCCAGCACAGGCTCCAGCTCCAAGCCAAGCTCTGTTATCCCAAAGGATGCTCCTGACTCCTCCCAGCTCCAGCCCTGGGGGGAAGCTGTGGGAGTGACCCCATCTCTGGTAAAGATCTCACATTAATTCACTGCAAAGGCGACACGGGTGAAGAAGGGAACAAAATGAGACTTTGGATCCCTCCTTGCAGAAGGCTAATGGTAAAAAATTGGGAGCAATGTAACTCTGGCATGTTTCCAACTATAACACTCAAAGTGTTGCCCACAGCCCTGTCCCAGACACACTTTATCATTCACCATGGCTCGGTGCAAAACATAAATAAAACACAAATCATCAGCACTGCTGGCACTCAGCTGTTTGGAGGGGTTTTTTTGTTTTTTTGTTTTTTTGTTTTCCCTGCCAACAAAACAAACAGTGAAATAGGAGAGCTGCAATTCAAGTGGTAACACCCACCACTGGAAATTTGGTGGTGTGAAGGGAAATGAACTCAATTACAGAATGCAGGCAATAATAAAATGAAGAATATGTTGACTAATATTAATACAATAGAATGCTGTGATGCTGCTGAAGGTCAGCATTGATTTTTGTTACCCAAGTACAAACTAAAGGTATCCAGGAAAAAGGAAATAAGTGGTTAATCATCCTTGTTGAAGGAACTATTCCCATCACAATAGCATCAATGTTACATTATGAAGTTCAAGAGTGTAATTAATATCTTGCTGTGTTAGAAAATGCTGTGACACTGCACAGGTTTTTCTGCTGTTCCACACAAGTAAATAATTCCTGAAAATGAACCCAAGAACTGCCACGGAAATACTTCCAATTTGAAATATTATAAACCCTTTTCTTCAGCAGGTATTTGGTTTTAACCAAAGCTGCTTCTCAAGTTCAAAAGCATTAAGTTGCAGGTTACTGTCTAACTCTCCAGCTGCCAACACTGCACTACACAATTAAGTGTTTTTATTATTATTACTCCTACTATTACAGTCTGCTTAGACTATAAAATAAGATCTCTTGGGCTCCTTAGACTCAAACATTTACATCTGCCCTTGTACTGAAGCTCTTTCAGGAGATTATTGTTTCTTCTGCCAGTTCAATTGAAAGCAATGATGGAGTTACTGCAATGCATATGTCCTTGTCAAATAATGATTTCAAAGCATTGGAAGCACATTTGTGTGGGGAAAAAAAACAATGCTGAACTCACTTTAGTGGTAAGTAGCAACCAGCTTCCATTGAACCGGACAGAACATCAAAATAATCGAGCAACAAAATGAACCCAGCTCTCCCAAGACGAGCTGACAGGTCTGTACCAGAGGCAGCTGTGTGATACAGCCTTCACTGATGGAACAGTACCTAAATGGATTTCCTCTTACTCTAGATGAAAACAGGAATCTAACAAGGAAACAATCCTGTCACTCATCTTGGTGTCACAGTTAAGCTACAGGTCTCACTTTCACAGTTTCAAGCAGGTCACTTCATCACAAATTTGAAACAAGTTTCTCCAGCCCCAAGTGCACAGCATCAACATTAACTTGTTTCCCAGCTCACAAAAAAGCTTCATTTCCAAACTTAGGATGGCAGAGTCCTTAACTCATTGGTAAGGCAAACTCAGTGCCTTTCTTTTCCTTTATCCTCTTCATCCCTTTTACACTGAGCCAGGGACAGATGTTTTGCAAAAGCTGGGGCAGATGTTTTGCAAAAGCTGGGGCAGTTTATCACTTTTCCAGTGTCCCCTCACCTCCTCTGGCTCACATATCCACACACCTCTGCCAGGGTGTTCCCAGGGCGAGGGCTCCATTCTGCAACCACAGCACTGCAGGGCTGGGATGTGCTGTGAAAACCTCAGCTGACCCAGGGGAAACGAAATTTATCAACCTGTGCAACAACACAGAATTATGCTAACCACAGAAAAAAAACATTTTTTGATCCATCTCCAAAAACACCCTTCTACCCTAGCAAAGTAACTGCTCTGAAACTATCCTGGGATGCATCTTCTGTGTTCTGTAATTCAAGTACATTCCAAGTTGAAGAATGCTGTTCATTACTAGAAGGTCCCAATACCTTTCCATCTCTTTACCACAGCTGATAGCACATAAGTGATCCTGTACAGAATCAGGACATTAGAGCATAAGCTTTTTATACACATACTATACTTCTCTATCAAAGGTATTAACTTGACCACTATTAACAGGAGTTTGGAGAAGTTAAAAATGATCACAAGGAAAGAGAAGCAAAGCCCAGAAGTTTCCTTCCACCACACAGCCACGTTGCACCTTTTTTTTAAATTGCAAATCACAACTCCCCTAATGTTCTCTCCCCTTTCCAAACACACACAAATATCCCTCCTCAGCCTCCACATGAGAGACATCTCGAGTTCACCCATGCAAACACCTCCTGCTGCCTGCTCTTAGAGAAGATTTGCTGGACTTGGACAAAGTCAGCAAATACCTGAAATACTCCAATTCACCCATAAAATAAGGCAGTGTCACAGCGCTTCCGTGGGGAAACGCTGCCTTAAAGTGCTGTAAATCCTAAAGAGTGGAGCAGAAATACAGCACCTGGCAGAGCCAGCCTGAACAGCAGTGCCTGAACTGCCTTCAAGTGCTCAGGTGCCTCCGAGCAATCTTTGATTTGTGCTGAAAACCAAAACAGCTCAAAGGGGACCATCGACCATCAGGGAGTTTAGAATACCCTTCTTACAGAACAGGCTGGATTCTTGTCAGACACAGCTCAAGGCTGCTGACTCCAGGGCCAGACCCCAGCCAGAAATATGTCATTAAACCCAGGCAGAGCTTGGCATGACATGAAAAGACTCATTTAGCCACCATGGGTAAAGAAACCATACAGGGCACCTCAACCCCATCTAGAGCTAGACACTGCTAAAGTACAATAATTAAACACAGATTAAAACTACTTCTAGCAGGGCAGCATTTGAGATAGAAATTGGCCTTTTCACTGATAAAAATTTGTGTTTGCTCCAGGTGCACACTGACACACAGAGTTAGCAGTGCTTGCTAGAGAACTGCCTGTGCCATCAGGTGCTTGCATTGCTGCTCTGCCACCCACAGTTCATCACACCAGTACATAATTGAGTCCAGTTAAAATGCCTTTGGAAATATGAACCCACAGATAGCATGCATGAGGGTTTAGCGTGCTTTTCTTCTTTTTAAAGTGCTTCTAAAACTGCAGATAATATTGTTGTCAAAACCACACTGCAGTTCTGAGTGTATTTAAGCTAACTAGCACAAATTCAGCTCAAAGGTATTTTTTTTTCAGTCCACTAAAGCATAAATAATTTGATATTGCAAAAAAGCCTATAGCTACCTATCTGCATAGCACTGCAAGCAGTTTGAACACCACGAAAATAAAATTCATTGACTTGAATTTATCTTCAGTGTGACTTCAGTGGGCCTCTGCCAGGGATAAATTTGCCCACTGGGTTCTGGGACACAAAAGGACTATGAAATCACAGCTTGTAGAAATTCCAATGAGCAGGTTTGGATGTGGGCAAGCCTGTGCATTGAGGAATTCTTCTCATTACAAATCTGCAAACCTTTGGCAGTTTGCAAAATGCTGCTCTTAGAAACATTTTGAGGAGCTATAAATAGACTGCTCAGCCCATGATAAATTATAATCTGTGAAGACTGCAGGACTAGAAATGTCTGGATTCTCAGTACAAGCTTTCAGGACTTCTCTGACCAAATTTTCATCTGACCTCAAGTTTTCATCTGTGTGTGTCCTTGTCTATAGATGAATGTCAGAGTCAATTTTGAGCTTTTCCCATTTCTAACAAAATGTAGTCTTTTTAAGAGTCAAAACCTGACACCAGTCATACAGTCTGAAATGCTCTTGTGACATCTCCAGTTTAAAAAAAATAGAGAAAGGCTCAAGTTCCTACACTCTGATGTCCCTGAAACTTCTAATTTTCAGAGGCCATATAGTTTCACTGCGTCTCACAAGAAAATTCAGAAATTTTGATGCAACCTCCTGAACCCTTGAGCCAGCTTGAAGTTACAGCCACACACTCTGCTCCTGGGGATCAACTACTGAGAGGGCTGAATTTCACCAGCTCTGAGCTGCATTCAGAGTAGAAATAGTTGCAGGTTCCTCCTAACTCATCTCCTCTTACCAAGAAAAGCTTTTCTAACTGCTCACTAAGCTGGAACATTGACACAGGAGGACAGCACACACTCCTCACGAAAAAATATAAAACAATAATTAGAGGAGGAAACGTGTATGATCAAATTTGCAGCCTGTGTAACTCAGACTGGAGTTTTTCAAGTTAATAACTACAGAGTAATTTTTTTTTTTCCCTTTTCAGATCCATACTGTGCATTGTGGTTTTCCAATCAATCCAAAGAGATGTGACAGCCACTATGCACTGACAGCCATTGCACAGTGGCCATTACAATTATACACAGGCAATTACTGCTGGGCCAGAGACTCGTGGGAAATGTGCTTTCCCCTTCCTATTTCACTGTGAAAGGACAACAAAAAGTAGTTAAAGTATATATTAATGGGTTTTCAAATAATAAACTTGATTACATCTACTGCAGAATATTTTTTATTCATGTTGCTATAATAAATCTGACCAGGAAAAGCAAATTTATGCCCACAGTTTGCATCATTATAAACTCAACTCATTTGATGTGAAAAACCTACAGTTTAATTGCTTGATTTAGATTTTGGCTGGTAAAATGCGTACTGAAACATTACTATTTTAATTATGTTAATTTATAACTGAAAAGCTAAATTTGCAAAGGCAATAACATTAATTATTTACTTGCCCATTAAAGCTGAATATTTATTACCGGGATAATTGGCTTCATAAGTCTGCCAAAAAAATTAAAACCAAGTTTATGTACTGACTTACAGAGCAGTGAGTGATACTGTAACATCTCTCAGCAGGTTGTCTGTGTTTAATGGATTGCTCTGATATACAATTACATTTCTTTCATTTATAGTCTGCTACATTTCATTTTTTCAACAGATTTTATTTTTTCCTTTATAAAGATGCCGGTTGTGACTCAGAGCAAGCTCCTTTACTGCTCTGCAGCCAAAATCCTTTGTGCAATGGGAGGGACTTCCACTGGTCTTAATAATTTATGAAGATTGCATCTCACCTGGTCATCTAAATGCTCACTGAATGTGGGATTACACTGGGTTAATCAACTGAGAAGGGAAACAGTGACCCAAAATAATCCAGCTCACAGCCAGAACAGGAGGGTTGAGCAAACCCAGTAGTGAGGAGTCTCTACCTTTGCTGGTATTTTAACTTCATTTCCATTTGCAAGATAGCAAATATATTCAATGCTTATTTATGCATGCATCCTCAAAGTAATACAATTCACTTACTAATGCTTACAGAACAATTTGTATATTACCTTGATGTAGGATGAAAGGCTAATTTTGATTGCTGTCTAGACACAAATCCTAATTCCATTTGGCAACGTCTTTCACCGAGCAGACACCTTCCCTTCCTGCCTATGTTCCTTAAATATGTGACTTCCCCAGCAGGTACAGGATCACTGAAAGAGCTGCAGCACCATGGCCATCAGCAGGAGACAGGATGGACTTCTGTCACTTCCATTTTCCCTCAGGCCTGGGCAAAACTCCTTTTTGAATGAGGTCTGCAGAGTGCACAAGTTAACCTGAAGAGCCAGCCCTGGGGATGAAGACAGTAACTGGGATTTCAATCGATATTTATTTATTCAGGCGTCCTCAAAACAGGATGATTATGTCCAGATTACAGTCTGAACATCCAGCCATGCTGTAATTATATTGCCAAGGAAGGGTAAAAGCAGCCATGAAAGAGAGGCAGTAGGTCAGTGGATTTGCCATCTCATCTTAAGTGAGAAGAAATGGGTTGAACCACAGTTTAAAACTTTGCTGTCCTTATTTTTTTTTTCCTGAAACTACTCTGCAGCTGCCTGCAGCCCAGAAAACATGGAATGTCTGAACCTCAATCTTGGGAGACAATAATCTGATTTTAAATCTCTGCATCTCACACTGCCATCTCACATGGCTGGATTCAGGACAGTTATTTTTATTAGTATTGTTGCTGTTGATGTTATTGTCATTATAAAACTGATACAGGGTAAAGAAAAATCAAACCTCAAAACTTCTAATTGAAAACCTGAGGTTTCTTTGTCCATGTGTAGCTCTCACACTACAAGAGACTTCTGTCTTTTCTCAAATCATGCAGGACACTGATCATCTTGCCAACAGGGCAGACATGCCAGTATCCCTCAGTGCCAATTCTCCCTGACTACAAGAGCAGCACAGCTCAGAATAATCCAGCCCTGCACGGCCACAAGACACAAAAGAGGAAAAGCCAGAAGAATTTGCTCACACCCACACCCAACCTGTGATGCTGAAGACACATTTTCTGACAGGATAATTCAGTGCCCCCAGAATGCCAAAGGGTGATATTTCAGGTGAGAATGTTAAACCAGGTTGGAGCTGGAGCTGTTCCACGCCCACATCCAGGACATCCCTGGGGCTGCAGGTGAAGGCTCCCACCCTCAGCCTCCCCATGCACAATTCCCATGGCCACCTGCACTGAGTGCAAGGCTCCCCACTAATCCTTGGATTTAAATCAGAACTGTGGATTCCCTGCTGCCTGCTCTGCTCAGGGCTGCAATCAGCTCACACACATTCAACAGCCATGGAAGCAACCACGGCTCCTGTCTGTATCTGGGAGTTTGGTGCAACACTTCCTTCCCTGACAGCCTGAGCAGATCGGAAATGATCCATATGGTGACACTCACTCAGACACAACGATGCTACTTTCAAGGCTTTCCCTCAGAAATATGTGACTTGCCTAAATACATCTGCAGCTTCTTCCTCTCAGCAAAGCACAGACCAATGAGGTAATAGCTAAGAATCACAAAGCAGGGCAGAGTAAGGAATTTTTCTGCCTTTAAAAATTTGTTACTTAGACCAAAGGTCAGTTTCAGAAATAGTAACTACTCAAAAAGCTATTATGAGTTCAAGTCCATATAAAACTCATTTATTTGTAAAATGTGCCACTGAAATGCAATTTTTTTTAAAGAACTTTGTTAACTCCAATGTAAAAAGTATTTCTTAGGGAAAATACAGTATTTCACACTAAAACCCAAGCTTTTTTGTTTAAAAAGCTAACTCCAGAAGTTTTGTGCTGCTCCATTTTAGTTCCAGCCCATTGCTTGCTGAACCTGGCCTCTCCCTTGCTATCAAGGTATTAATGGTTTGGCACCAACGAGTGCCAACACATCAGACTGTGAATTCCACATCAGCTCTGGCAGGAAGCTGCAAACCTCACAGATAAAGACCTGGCATGAGGCAGGGGTGGTAAACAAGGATAATACTGCATGACAGACAACTAGCAGGAGAGAGGATGGCAAACAGAAGATAATTGTCAAGCATGTGGTATTTTTAGCAACAATCAACCAAAATGCCTTAGACATCAATTTCAAGTCACTTAATCCTCTTAATGACATGCTATGGCATTTGTTTGTGATTAGGGTTTCACTTTGTTTTCTATAGAAGATTCCCCTCAGACTCCTGCATTCAATGTGCTTTGTAAATAGTTCTGCCAGGATGCCGAGTATTAGGTTAGAGTTTACTTATCACACTGCTAAATTATTCCAGCTGAGTCATTATTAATTCTCCTAATTTTACTGTCATTTGCCATCATTACAACAACGCAGCACCCTATGGATACATTTATTACAGAGCATAAATCCAGGGCTTGTCTAAGCTGCTGGAATGCCTACTCTGCAATCTTTATGCAAAAGCCTGAGCAGTATTTAAAAATAATTCTCTTTAAGAAAACTTTTTAAAGGCTTACCTCTAGCTCCCCATCCTCCACCCACCCCATCACGTCTCTGCAGGATGTTAGGGAAGTTTTCAGTATGTGATACCCCACTGCAGTACAGGCTGTGGCCCAAGGCAAAGCTCTTTCATAGTAAATACACTGGGGAAAGGGATGCTGGAGAGAGAGCAAAAGAGGACAGTACTGCAGTCTGTGCAATTTCCATCGAGAGAAAGCATTTATAAAAATAGACATTCAAAAATATCCTAATGTATATTCCTCCCCCCTCCTTCAGAGAGTTTATGCACTGCATATATCCTTTTCCTAACACAAGCATATGCTTGATTGGGTCTCGATTCAGCAAAGCAATTCATTCAGGGAAGAGCTTTTAGCACCTGTTAAAACCTGTCAGACAAAAACTTAAGCAGATGCTTCAGTGTTTTTCTAAATCAGGCCTGTAAGTGGATTTACCAGTGCACAAATTGCTGCATGTCATACAAACTGTGACATTTTGGATCTGTTATGAAGGCAACTGTCCACCTGTTTTTGAGTCTGGTAACAAGAGACCATAACTCAGGTTTGAGCAGCTGCTCTGAAATAGTCCTGAACGTGCCAGTCCTGTCCCCTTCCCCACATTACCTCCCCTCAGGAAAGCTGCAGCATTTTCTCAGTACAGCAGACCCCAGATTAGTATCAGAGGTAGGAGACCTGTAGGTTTTGTACTTCCCTCCTTAGGGAACACCATGTCCCAGCAGCCATCCCTCAGTTCAGGGTCCACAGCAACACCCCCTGAGCTCACCTGAAGCAGTGGTCCCTACATAACAATTCTGTATGAGCACCTGGGTTTTAATAATTGGGGCTCACCCACACTTTGGAATTGTACTTTTTGGTCCATCATTCAAACAACTGATCAAAATTAAGGCAGATACTCCTCACACCCCACGGCTAAAATGTCCAATAGCATCTGAGTTAAACATTAATATACTGCTTTTAAGACTTTGTTAAAGCCAGGTGTATAGCCAGTGGAAATCCTTGCTACCTGGGCATATGAAGCTCTGCTAAAAGTGATTTAGTGATCCACTAATCAAGAACTTTGACAGTCACAAGTCTGAGCTTTCTCTCAGGTATGAGAGAATGATACTCATGTGAGCATCACACTCCTGGTTACAAAGTGCTTTTGCTTTCCTCCTCTCTTGGGTATCAGTCACACAATCAGAAAAAGAAATCAGATTAGTTGGGCTTAAAGCATGTCAGTTAGTCCGTGCTGCTCACAGCTATGTGCTCACAGGTAATTTGCTCTGTAGCTTCTTGGGTATTTACAAAGCTCTGTTTCCCTTGTAGTGTCCTCTGTGATGACAGGTACTGTGTTTGCCTTCCTCCAGAATTCTGACAATTGCCCTGTTCTCCATAAGCTTCTGAGAGTTGTAAATAATTCAGTGGGTACATTTCATAAGGCCACACTGACCCAAATATATCACAGTTACCTAAATACTCCTTATCTTGTTCTTGCCTTTGCTCGTAAGCCCTTTTACAGGGAACACTGTTACAGATCTGACACAGTTATTAACCTTTGTGTGAAGAGCAGTGCAAAATAATGGCATTTTGTATTTCTGTCTTCTCTTCTAGCCCATTTATTTGCTTTTCTTTCTTCCTGATGGACTTCTGCCTTCCTCTTACTTCCAGTGTATTTGTAAGTGATTTCATAACCTTTATAGCCATAACTGATTTTGCCTCTATGCCCTTCTGATTTTATCCTGTCTGGCTGCACAGCTGGTGATGTTCTTGGCCACACATCTTTGGTTTGTCACATTTGTACCAACACACATTACTGAAAAGCTTTCCTTTGCTGTGCTACTGCCCCAAAATTATCCTTGTGTGCATAGAGCCTCTATTCCACAGCACTGCTGTAGTTAACAAGTTTGCACAAAGCATTTTCCATATGAAAACGTGGGGCTTTCTCTCTTCCAACACTTGGCACCCCAGCTCATTATTCCAAACAAGCAAAAAAAGGGGGATCCCTTTGTTAATCCATTACTCTCTGTCCACACTCAACCCACTCAGACATTCCAAAAAGAAGTTACATGATGTATCCTAGAATTCTGGCCAAGAACATATGTGCCCTAAGTTGTCTGCCTACAGCCCACTGATTAGCATAAATTAATTTTCCTCGCCAAGAGCCCTTGAAAAAATGTCCCACAACCAATTCCACTCAAAATTCCAGCTGCTCTCCACTTACCTCTTTCTTCACAGCTTCTCTCTTAAATATTCTGGTGCCATCACTTTTTCTTCAATACTTTTTGGGTTTTGTACACCTTGGTCACGACCCCTCTTAATCTCTTCTATTCTAATGAATATAAACATAATTTTCTTAACCTCGCCTCCTGTTTCATAACCCCTGAGGCCCTTTATCATCTTGGTCAAGACTGTATCCATAATTAGGGTATGTAAAAAAGATCAAAAGGAACGAACAGGAAAGTGCCTACTTGACACAAATTGTTACATGAATAAGCAGCATCTTCAGCCCAGACTCGCCCTCCCCATGCCAAGCCAGTGTCAGAGGGCAAGTGGCTGCTGATTCCTGCACATCAGGTGGTGTAGCCAGGACAGGTTTTGTCACTGCAGGGTGCTCCACTCCCCCCGGAGGGCATTCTGCAAATTCACCTTTTCTGCTGTTGGTGCTAACTCATTCCAGCTGCACACACAGGCACCTGCCTCTATATTGCACACAGGTAAATGAAAATGTCGGGTATCAGACAGGCTGCCCTCCATCCCCTGTGCACACACAACCATGTGCACACTCACAGATTGTTCCCTGCAGGTCCTCACAGGCACACAGGAGTAGAGGCAGGGTCAATATTGCTGTTGTGAGGGAAGAGAACACTGAGCATTCTTCGTACAAGAACTGCAGATGAAGATTACACAACTGGCCTTCAGTGCTCACAGTGACCAGCCTTCCTTAGCTGGACAGATCCTTGAATACTCCACTGATCAGTGAGCAGAAGTTTCAAAGGGATGCACCTAAAACCACCAAAATGCCCAGGGCCTGGAAGTTAAATGCCTTACAGAGAATATCACTGTTTAGGTATGGATTATCCTGTATGATAT
Organism: Pycnonotus jocosus; assembly: GCA_013400435.1. Lineage (NCBI taxonomy): Eukaryota > Metazoa > Chordata > Aves > Passeriformes > Pycnonotidae > Pycnonotus > Pycnonotus jocosus. The sequence goes on along the minus strand of VWYP01000787.1, from coordinate 420,461 downwards.
TCAGAATTTGAAATTTGCCATAGCAGATCAGACAAGTGCTCTGTTTAGACCACAAAGCTGAATCAAACAGCAGCAAAAGCAGATGCTTCAGGGAAAGGTTTGAGAAACTTCTGCAAACAGTTACACAACAACCAACCCACCTGGGCTGTTTTCTTCCTCATCTTGATTCACCAGAGAGTAGCCAGATAACCTGAAAAGGAAGAATTTCTCTACCTCTAACAAGCATCTTCCTTTCAGGCCTTAGCACTGATACAGAATGGTCTCACTGCTGTGAAATCAGTCCAACCCTCTGGACTTCACCTATTAAGCTTTTGTTCTTGGTGGCATCTTGTCACAGTTTGTCCCACACCCAAAAAATCACAACCCCACAACCAACTGTGCTGCTCCTCCTAAAGAGATTTCTTGCAAAATTTGCTCACGCATTAGTGAATCACACCCATTCTTTTTGCACAGGCAAATTTAAGGTGTTTTTTTTATGGCACAATATGCCAAAACATCTTCCCACAGAGTGTGGCACTCCGTGGTGTGACACAGTTACGTGGGGCTGACACCACAGGACATTTTACACGACACAAGGCTGCAACCTGCTTGCAGTGGGGCAGCAACCTGCCCAAGCATAAAAGGTGAAAATGAATTTATTTGTCCTTGGCACACTCTGCAACCACATATCTGCTGCTCAGCAGGTACAGCCAGTAGTAACAACCTGCAGAAGGAAACGGCACTGAAAGCGCAGCCCACGCCAAACTTACGGCTCTATTCTTCTTCGCCATTATTAGCTATCAGATGGTTACTATGAAACATTATCTGCGTATTTCATCGTGCCTACATTTATGCTCCACCAGCAAATCAGTGGCTGAAAATAGCTTTGCACTCCTCCAAGGAACCTCGCTGCCTTTACAGGATCTGAAGCTGGGAGTTCTCTATCAGAGCCTTATTTACCGAGGCAATTCCCACTCCGCTGGAATTCATCCTTACGGAGGGTGGGAGAGCTGCACTGCTGTTAGTGCCACTGATCTCTGAAAAGAAAATGCAGCTGCAGCTTGGAACAGCAAGGGCACTCAGCTGCTTGGCTGGGTTAGGGCTGCAGGATGCAACAAGCATTTACAGCGCTGCTGTTTAGTGCCAAAATAGCACCCAGCAGCTTGGATATGCTAAGGAAATGATTCCATGATGTTTGTTCTGGGGGTTTCTTTGTTTCATTTGAGTTTCAAAAAGGTTTTTCAGTCCCCTCAGATAAAGCAACAACTTGCTCTTCCCCTCCCACGAACAAATTTTGACTTTAAATCAACTCTTTGTGGACAACTGAGTAGATGCCACATTAGAATACTCTGGATCAGATTTTCAAATTGGTATGAGCTTAAAATAACAATGAAGTTCATATTTCTTCACCAGATACATATTTGTAGATGAATTCTGCTCATAATTCTGCTGTCCTCAGAAGATGCAAAGTACAGGAGCTCATACCTATTCCACATCTAATACCTGGGAAGGAGGGACAGAGCTCAGCCTAGAGAGGATTGTAATTAAACTAGAGCAGGTCCACCACTTTCTGGCCTCTAAACCAAGTAAATAATTCCATGAGCTCTCCTCTACTTCTTGAGCCACAATTAATAGGTGGGGGAAAAGCAGTTACATGAAACACAGTAAACATTGAATAAGATAAACATATGTTCTAATTCCTGCCTTTAGGATATTAAAAAAGTCTACATAGAGGTGTAATTGGGCAATTAAATAGTCAAAGATCTATGAATGTTATTAAAAGTCTAGGTGATATGAAATTGCAAAATACAAGCCTGGGAATACAAAACCACCAAAGTAAAAAAAAAGAGTAAGAGTTTCTTTTAGACCTAGCTGCTGGTTAAAAAATAGAAAAAGAAAAAATATCTTATTGCTTCTTACTGGCAAAGGTGCTGGTTTGACAGGCCTGAAGAGAGATCTATTTATTCAAAGTAATGTTGGCAGCAATGGCACATTTCTTCCTATATGCCCAACCCTGTATCTATTTTCAGTTCCATCAGTAAGCTAAAGGTTAAAGCTATTTATTTAAACCCACACCCACATGCCATTTAAATGGACCCAAATTATTGTCTGAGTTGTAACCTCTCTGTATTAAAGTCCCCTTAGGGGCTGCTTCTTCATTTCAGGCTAAAAAAATTCCTCCCTCGCAGGATAAAAGCAGATAAGGAGCACTTCCAAATAGAAATGGAGAAGGAAACGGGGAGGAGTTCAAAGAATGTCCCTTGGTGTTGTGGATACTGCAGAAAACTTCAGTTTCATTTGATAAATAACTAGAGAGGTTAGCATCAGGCATATTAAAAGATGTCACTGTCATTCCTGTTTTAAGGATTACTTCAAAAATATATTGATGAGAGAAAAAGGAAAGAAAAAACACTACCTATTCTGCTTGCCTTTGTGATGCAACTGGAGTGAAGCCCACTGAAATATCCCAAAATGAAAAAGAAAAGGTGGTCCCAAACCATCAGCCAGAGTGGAAATGATCCTCTGCCAAAGGGCCAGGGGACAAGGAGGACCCAAGAGGAACAGGAGCCCTTTGCAGTCAGGCACCAGCTAACAGGAGCAAAGTGCAATCCTAAGAGTGAGATTATTCTCTAGCCTGATAGAAGGCAAAGGGAAAGCAGCATCTGGACTACAATATTTAGCCTTTTCTACACAGTTTAATGCTGTGTGAAGCATGGTGAAAGCAAAGCTTCCTCAGCCCAGGAAGACAGCTGGCGATGAGACGCAGCAGGGACACCCTATGATGGAAGGCTCCTAATTACAAAACCTCTGTCTTGCCTGTCAGAGCAACTGCACAGTGGTACAGGGGAGCTCACAGAGGAGCTGGGGAAAAACCAAGCATAGATAAGACTTGAAATGCATCTCCAGATGCAAACTTTCCCTGCCTTTGAGTACAGCTGGCTCTTGGATCCAGTTCCAGCCAAAAAGATGCAGTTCAGAAAGGTGAAGATATTCCCAAAGCTCAGGGCTTGTCCAACTTTAGCCTCTGAAGGTGAGCCAGTCTTATAAAGAGATATTCAGTGGAAAAAATTCTGTGCTGATGGACCACAGACACCTAATTCCATCAGCATGAGTGATGATCCCTGGAGACCAAGATTCACAAACACCAAGAAAAAGCACAAGAGTGGGGGAAAAAACAATCACCCAAGAGGTTTGAATTTCATTTGATGTTCTCTAGACACATAAATAGAAAAGAAGGACTTTCAACATATAGAGTGTATCTCATTATGTACTGATACTGTTAATTGCTATTCAAGTGCCTAGAGGCAAAGACACAGTACAGTTCTAATAAACTGAGAAGTATTGTTGAATACATCAGCATTATAGAATCAGAATTCCAGAATGGTTTGGGTTGGAAAGGATCTTAAGAACATCTCATTCCAACCTTCCTGCCACAGGCAGGGACACCTTCCACTATCCCAGGGTGCTCCAAATCCCACCTAACCTGGTCTTGGACACTTCCAGGGATCCAAGGGCAGCCACAGCTGCTCTGGGCACTCTGTGCCAGAGCCTCCTCACCCTCACAGCAAAGATCAAAATAAGTAAAATAATTAGGAATGAGGTAAATACCACCAACACCATGGAAGCAAACCCACAGAGAACCAAGGGAGGCAACTCCACACTGATGGCCAGATTGGGCCTGGCATCCACTAAAGCTGATTTAACATAGTGCACTTAGCCCCCACTGTGACCACACAAACCCTGCAAGTCCCCAGACAGCAGCACCTCACTGCAATCATCACAGTGACATGAAGGGCCATGTGTCAATGAATTCCTACACCTGGGCTGTCCCTCGTCCCCTCTTCCTCTGGTGACTGAAACTCTGCTCCTGTATTAGTGCATCAAAATTATGGCACTCCTATCTGCTGGGAAGGAACTGAGCAGGGATATTTTCAGCTGCACTGCCAGCACGTTTCTGCAGTGCCATCAGGGGAAAAAACCCACTGGAAGAGCTGGCTGAACTCACCAGTAAATACAATTAAGCTCCTGCTAAACCATATGACTTTTGCTAAATTTGAAGCACAAACAACAGAACTGGTTTATTGGCTTTGTGCTGAGTAAGAAAGGGATAAAGAATCAGATTCTTACAATTCAATGTGAGCAAAGTGCAGCCCTGCAGAATCTGCATCGCCCTGACTGTGCACGGGTGGCAGAGCTGGGTGCTTAATTTTTGAGACAACAGCAGATAGATATTTAAAGCTGTTGCTCAAAGGCCTTAAATAATGAGTTGTAAATTAATTCGTTACCATTTGCTGTATAGCTGACGGAAAACAAGTCAGATCTCATATGCTGTACAAGCTTTCCCAAAAACTGTCAGGTGAAGCTTTTGGCCAAGAAACAGAAGCTCCCCAATGCTTGAGGCTTAGTTTGTCTGAAATCCAAGCATTTGTTTCCCACCAGAGTCAAGTTTTCATGAACTGCGGGTAAATTTGACTAATCTTGGTTAAAGTTCCAAAGTTGACAAGTGTGTGTGTGTGGAAGAGAGACTGACAAAGCCTTTCAGTCAGCAGCTTTGATAAATGTTTCTTAATTATGCTAAAGCATTATGAGATCCAAGCAGCTCAAACTAAAACCAAGAAAAAAAAAATTAGTGCTGCCGTTTCAAAAAGAACAAACAGTAACAAGGAAAATCTCTTAAAAAATAGTAACACGGATTAGTAAACACAAAAGTCGGGCAGAACACTACGCAGACTTTCATTTCAAAGAAGAAAAACGGTCCCAGAAATTGTCAACTAGTAAAACAAGACTGATAAGCATTAACTCACCACAAAATTAAATTACAGTTTAAAAAAAAGAAGAAAAAAAGCAGGAGCAATGAGCCCTGGTAGAAAAAAAATGACTGAATTAACATATCAAAGGAAGAAGATAGGAGAGTAATCCAGAGGGTAATACAAAAGAAAAGTTTAAGGGACACCTTGGGATAAGTTTTCTTTGAAGTACTGCACTTCCTAAAATAATAGGAGGGTTATCTAAACACGCCCATCATGCATCACAATTATTGTACTACACTTTTACTTACAGAAAATTCATTGCATAAGTGGAGAGTAAGTGCTCCTGTGGAACAGGCCTAATTAAGGAGTTCTCATTATATGTGGAATTAGTACCAGGGACAGAGGAGGCAAGTCTATATTTCAGACCCTGGGTGCGCACCCCGGGCACACAGAATCCTCCAAGCCAGAGCAGCCTGAGGGTGAAATCTTTACAGCCAGTGGGTTTTATTAAGCTAAAAATGATGTCATTGTATCTCAGCTCTTCCCATCTCCCATCTCTGCTGGCCTCTGACATCAGATGCAGGTCAACAACAACTGTAACATCACATGCAACTGGCAATGTGCCATTCTCCATCTATGCTGGAACAAAAAGCCTTGCAGGTCATTAAAACAGCATAAACCAACCTAAAATGTGAAGAGAATTAACCAAGCATCACTTTGCAATCGCGGCTGCAGGAGCATCTCCTTGGTGGGGACATCCCATTTGTCTGCCACAGAGAAGAATCAGACTCCTTTAGAGACTTACATCACACTTAGCATTCAAGGAATAATTTAATTTGGGGGAAAACTAAAAGCTGTGGCACCAGCTGGAGAAATGTCCAGTTTCTACACAGCAAGACATTACTCCTGACTGCACAAGCCCAAAGGGATCACAGTAAAACTCTGCCAAAGGCTTCATATTTTGTTTTTTTGAATTACTGAAAAAGTAGGGATTGAAGAGTTTACAAGGAAATATGCACACAGTGTATTTCCTGAGGGACTCCATGGGTCTTTGAGGAGGATAATTCTGCTTCCTCTCCTAAGATCATCCATGTCTCATCACAATGAGGTCCGACTTTGGAACACGCTTTTATTTTTGGAAATTTAGGATATAGAAATATTTTATCCTATGTAATTGTTTTTAACTAATTGAGCTAATTTTGCCTCAGTTTGGTCTCCTTTCTCATGACCACAGAGCAGTGGTGCATCCAGAGTGGATTTACTTTCCTGAGCTGTACTGCATCCAAATGGGATAACTCCAAATGAGCAGCAAACAAAGATTTCTCAATGTCATTCTCCAATGTATGTGACAGATGATACAAATATCTCCATGTGATTGATCTACATCCAATAATCAAATACAGAACAGATAAGATCTTTAGATTAAAATCATTCTGGAAGTTTAAACTGAAAAGCAAATCAGATAATTAAACCTCTGCCCTTAGTGTTACATTTTTTAAAGTGACAAAATCTATAAAAACCTAAGGCAGAAACATAAAGTGCAGCTGAAAGAGAATCATTGAAAACCAAATTAATATTTTAATTCTGTCAGCATGGAAAAAAGTCTCTAAATGAGATGAAGTTTAGAATGAGTACCAAGCACAGTGATTTATTACCTTTACCCTGGGATTTAAATTAAAATGTTTCTTTAATAGTCACTAAATTCTTCCCATAGAGTTTCAGCCTTAGCTGATTAAAAAAAAAAAAAAAAAAAAAAAA
>VWYP01000787.1:331498-413924 GCA_013400435.1 Pycnonotus jocosus | reverse complement strand
AAAAAAAAAGGAAAAAAAGAGAGGAAAAAAAAGAAGCTAAAGGAACAGTGAATTAAGAAAAAAAACAGTGGTTTTCCAGTAGCCATGTCAAAAATCAATGAGATTGAAGGACCAGAGGTGGGATTAATAAAGCTTTCTTCAACTCTGTAGCTCTTCACTTACTCCCTAAGCAGTAGGAATGGGCTTGTTTGCCAGACAGTCTCTGTGAACAACAAGTTTCAAAGAAAAATCTAAAGATTCTTCTGTACTTGTGATGCAGCACGATGCTTTCAAAGCCAGATCAGCTGGTCAGGGCAATATTTTAGCTACACACACACTTCAAATGATTTATCCAGCCTTTACCTTATGAAGGTGCTTCCCTGAAACACGTGCTCTCAAAAAAGCAGTCAAAACAAATTAATAAGTATATAAATTATTATATAAATCACAAGCATTTGGTTTGACTGCTTAGAAGAGTCTACAACAATCACTAAGTGATAGGCTGTCAAAACTGCAGCGTTAATTAAATGAAGATTAATTGTTAAATTTACTTAAATTTAATACAATTAAGGGATGCATCATGTTTGTATGAATTGATCAAAAGCAGTTAGCAGCTTGCACAGATCCATATTTAATAATACGATTTTAATGTTCAGTTGACACTTACCACAGAGCCACTTTTATTAAACACACACAACAATTAGCATGGCACTGTCAGGCCCTTCCAACATTCTGTCATTAAACAAACGAGAATTTACAGATGCTATTCCCTGCCACCAAATCTCCACGCTTTGATACAATTGCACCAGTACACCAAGCACTCTTTTAAAAAATATATATATAAATAACTAAAACTGCTTTTATAATAAGGTGGCTGCCAGCTGAGCTCTGCCTTGGGGAATCAGGGCTGGAGGGTAAAGCTCCAGAGGGCTGAGCCTGGTCCCTGAGGAGCAGCAGTGCCCACTCTGTGACCCTGCATTTACATGTTAAAACTTGCCTTCTGAAATTTTAGCTAAAGCATTATGATGTTTTTAGAACTCAGAGAGAGTTCTCACGCTTTTCATGTAAACAAGAGAAAATGTTTGCATTCTTCTGCTCTGAGAGAAGCATTTGAGTGATGGGGATGTTCCCCAAGCAGAGTGATGGGGTGCCATGCCTCTGATCAATAATTGGTCACTTTGTACAGTGTATATAAATGGAGTCAGAAATTTGAATAAAGAGAATTCTTGCATGCTAACCCCGAACCTGTCCTTTCCAAACTCCAGCAATGAATGCTGCACCATAGTGCAACACCACCCCATTGTCCCTCAGCAGCCACCACGTGTCCCCATGTCCCAGCTGCATCCCCTCCCTGTGGCACAGCACAAACCAGCTCCAAAGGAGCCCTGCCCAAACCAGAAAGGGTCAGGCAGACACCAGCAGCAGGAAGAAGTCGGATGAAAATGCCCAAATTATCCCAGAAGACGGCAGGTCCTATGTACAAAACAAACCCTAAAGGAGCCTGAAAACAGTTCCTGACTCTGATCTAAAGGAAAATTCCTTTTTCACTTTAATCCTTGCAAGGAAATGAATTGTGGTTAATCTCTGGCTGTTCCTGCAGCAGCACCTCTGCCAGGTGAGGCTCCCAGCAGAACCAGGAGCAGCTCCAAACACCACACACAGCCCAGGCAACCTCGTTAACAATTCAGTGTAAGGTTAAAGGGGAGGCACAGTGGAAATTGGGCATTAATGGGAGCAAATGAACAACAGTCCCAAGGCACCACAGAATATATGGCCAACAAAATGGCAATTCCAGTAGGGACCAAAAGGCATCCAGAGTCTTAATGGCCACTGATGAGCTTGATTTTGCTAATTAGAGGCAGATATGACATAGGTTGAAAGCCTTTATTCCCAGTATCCTCTGTGGCCTTGCCTTTTATAAAATAATATTTTTGTACATTACTTTAAAGATGGGAATAAGTATATTTTAAAAGTGAGGATAAACAGAAGTCTTTCATGGGCTTGCCTTTACAAATTAGAAAGCTTTTTTGAGCGTCATGCTAGAGACAAAATTTAGGTTCTTTCTGGTGAAAAATCTCAGTGCAAGATAACAAACAAATTCCCAAACAAATGAACACCAATTCTGATGACTCCACCAAGGGTTTTACTGAACAGAAACATTTCATACATATGTTTTTCTACATAAAAATGATTTCTATCCCAGCCACAAACCTCAGGTCTTAGTCTTGGTGTAACAATTGCATCTACCATCCCATTAATTTTATTGTGACAGGCAACATATTTAGAAAACTACTTAATAATTCAGTATTTTCTTAGTCAACACAGAGCATCCCTTTCCAGAAACAATCAACACCGTGGGATTCATTCTGCTGTGCTTACTCACATCCAAGTGGATTACAAGAAAATGGGAATAACATGAACAAAAATAACCACTCCTAAAGCAGAAAATTAAATTCTACCTATGACTGCCTTTAAAGTTATACTCAAATTAGCTTAAAATATTGAGAATTTCCCCAAGTGCTAGACCTCAGCTGGTGTTAATTAGATCACCCCACTGAAGGTGACAAATCCATGTGGATTTCTACCAAACGGGAAGTGTAGAAGCAGGAACTTCAGCCAAGCAGCCAGCAGTGTGTGTCTGAAGGCAGCACATAAATCTTGTGAGGAAAAGAAAGGACTTTCAAAGCAAAGCCCAGAGGAGCAGCACTGGAGCTGTTTGCTTCCTTGGAGCTGTGTGAGGAGAATCAGCCAAGCACAGGCTCCAGCCCCTCAGAGACAGGGGAATCGCTGAGTGTGGGCTCAAATAACTAAAAGTGAGACCACAACTGGGCAAAAAATGAGTTCTTTGAATATTCCTGAAATATTTGAGTGTCATGCTTTCAGCTCCTCACCAACCTTTTGTCCCTTCCTTACCGAATTTTTGGTGATGTTCCACTTGAGGCTATTCTTTTTTGCTCATTTAAGTGTTCTCCAAATACTTGATTTGTTTGGATATTTATGTAAACTCTTTCCACACATCAAGCAGATGTATTGTTATGCTGGGCACCAGGATTTGAGAAGAAACACCACAGGCAGTGCCCTGGGATCTCTAAATAAACAGTAATTCATTCCATTTAAAGCTGATGGAGCTCTGTCCCTCACCAGCACTCACTGCTGGGCTTTGATCTACCAGCTCCAGCTCACACTTCATTTTCAGGATGTGAATTGTTTTAAAGCTCATCTTACAGACCTGCTTTTCAGTGCTAACTGTTATTCTTTAATACAGATAAAAATAAATGAATGGATTTAAGAAATCATCTTGGTTTGAAGGAGGAGAAGCATCCCAACAAGTGGATTCTGCCTTTGGGGTGTGCCCCACTGGGTGCCCCTCCAGCCATCCAAACACCTCCATTCCACAGCAGCAGCTAAAGCTGTTGGCATCCAAGGCACACCCCAAGTTAAAACACTCACCATATGCTGAGAAAATATCTCATATCAGATCCTAGGACAGCTGTTTCACTACCACCTTGTAAGGCATAAGGTGAGAGCAAGAGGAAATTATAGGTAGGAGAAGAATTAAAAATCCCAAATAGCTCAGACATCAATTCTTTCTGTTATTCTGCTTGGGCATGGGGGGACTTTGTGCAGAAAGCTGATCTCCAAAAGTGCCTCTGCTGCACAGATTTACTCCTACAGGTGATTAGGAAAAAATATTTTGAATTTAAGTCATGAACAATGGTGTTTCAGGACTGCCAGGGGAAATATGAAGCATCCTTCCACCTTTTAACAATAATGCAGCAATCTGGAAATATTACAGCAACGTGTCACTTTCACTCATTCTAAATAAAAAGAAGGAAATAAAAATTAAGTATCATTAAACATAAATGTTCTTTCATTCCAGGTATCTAAAGGGCATCCATTTTAGAGTGCAGTGCATCTAGACATCTCATTAATTTAAAAAGTTAGTTTAGCTGGGAAATGATACTCTTTTGCTTAGTGAAATTTTGAGCTCACATTACAGCTTTTCTAACTTCATTACAAATCTCTTAGTGAAGCATGAACTGCCACAAAGTGTCCTGAAAATTGGACAATAATTTCAAGCAGGGATCCATTAGAATGAGAAGGGGAAGACAGGGAAAGTGTCACTGGCAAAAATACCTGTGAGTGTTTGAACTGTTGTTTTCATGTAGTGAGCAGTGCTGGCAGCTTCCTCTGCCATTGTCCCTGGTACAATTTGGGCAAATAAAATTACAATCTGAATGCACTGCTAAACTGGTACTTGAAAACTATTACATGCACAATCCCTGCACAAAGGAAATCTACTCTTCTCAGAGTTATTTGTTTAAAAAAGGATTATTCTATTTATAGACAAATATTTACACAGCATTAAACAGCACTGTGTTGATCTCTTCTTGCATGGAATATGTTATATTTCAAAACCAGAACTATTCTATTGCTTTCAACAATTTTTAAGAGTATCTATCATAAAAACATCCCTTGCATTGGGAACATAATGATTAAAAGACACTTGATTTGGTGTTTATATCCCACTTAACACGATGAAATGGAGATCTAAAGCAGTTCCACAGACCCTGGAAAAGCTCCTTGGCCTAGAAAATGTTGATATTAAAAAGCTATTTGTGATTACAAATATTTTCCTAAACCCAAGTCAAGCAGCCTTGAGCCAGCTCATATTTACCCACGGTCAGCTCCTGTGGATTAAGTGGGATCCAGCAGCTCGTTATCCCTGAGCCCACCCAGACCTGCTGACCCCACAGCAGCTCCAGCTGGAGAGCTGAATCAATAGGGGAGAGCTGCAGGGTGTCATCCCCAAAGAACACAAAAGGTCTTCCAAGATGCAGCAGCCTCGTTAATGATCCTCTCATGGCACAGACACCAATTTCTCACACATCTCCTGTCTGCCAGGGAAGGGAGATCCTTATGGACAACCACACTCAAGAAACCCCCATGGAGATCAGGCAAGCATCAGCAATGCCAAATGAGACTCAGTTATAAACCACCCTTTCTTTCTAAATTGAAAAAATATCACAAAGAAATGCTGGAATATTTAGCCCACCTTGCTGGTTTTTTTCCCCAATGAGTTTTAAATAGAACAGTACAGGAAACACAGTCAAAACTTTTCCTTTATCATTAATATTTTTTTCCAATCAATCCAATTTCTAACATCCATTTGCAAAACAGTTTAACAAACATTGGGGGGGGAAAAAAGGTAGAAATACTGAGGGTAGAGGGGAAGGAAAGGTCTAATTTTAGAAAAAAAAGTGTTATCTCAATTTTTAAAGAGGACTAGTGATGACATATTGATTACATAATGTGAATTTATTAATCTTCTACATTTATAGTTGATTTCTTACATGCTTTAACATCCTCTTCTAATTATCTAAAAGACATGTGCCACTTCAAGATCCTTTCTTTTGTTTTCTAGTTGCTTAAGCATTTCATAACTGCTATTGTTAAGAGCATTGTTTAAAAAAACATATTAAGAGACATAACTCCAGTTTAGAGCTTGAGTCCTAACAATGAAATAACTAACCAGACTAACATTTAGCAAATAAAGATGTTGAACATGCCCAAATCAATACACCTGCCCACAGTTCCCACTGAACAAGTGGCATTAGGGAACAGATGGCCCATCATGAAGCAAGATTAAATCTGGATGTTTTTATCACTTTCATTCACCTTTAAAAAGGCAGGAAAAATTTTTAACCAATATTGAATCTCAAGCCAGGGGGCATTCTCACAGAAAATAGCAGCCACCACTAGACCATCACTAGACCAGAGGCATTTCCAAAGGAAAGCATCAGTGTGAAATGGATCTGCCCTGGCTCACACGGCTGCCCTGGGAGGCTGCAGAGAGGCGAGGAATCCAAACATGAATGAAGTGTTTTCCTTGCCCTGTCCAGTGTAACTCCTCAACACGCCTGGCTGGTGTTAGAGAATTGTCTGCTTCAGCACAACACTTGCCAGAAATTATTAACACTCGGATTTCTCACGGAGAAAGATTGGATGCTCTGCAGGGCACGAGGCAGTCGGCAAAATTCACTGCTTGATTTTCCCCTGAGACACACACACAGGGCAGGGCAGAAGGAACAGGAACAATTTTGTCAGATGAGACAGGCAGCAATTTTAATCTCATTGTGTGGGTACAAACTTCCTGCAAGCAAATTTCGGTTGCTTTTAAAAAAAAAAATTTTTTTTAAAAAGTCATTTTCCAGGCTGTGCTCCCAGCCCCTTCCCACCTCCCTGTCTGAAGAGCCTCGTCTGGCCCTGTTACTGCTGTACCCATAAGCACCTCATCATCATCAGATTTATTCTCACACATCCCCAGGAGGCAGAGAATCACAGCCATGTCATTTTTGCAGATGGTTGTGATGTGCCACTTCCCCAGGCGTTTGGTCCAAGCCAGCAAAGCCAGACAGGGTGAGGGAAGCACTGGTACCCACCCTACTGGGATGCAGCTGCATCCCCTCACCAATCACTCTGCCCTCAACAGGAATAGCCCATCCTTTCCCCCTTAATTCCTCTTGAAGCTTTTCAACATCTTGAGTATTATCTGAAATGCCAGACAGCATTATCTGCCTGTATCTCATTAAACATTTGGGACTTTAATTGCAGTGAGCTTCTGGCTGTGACAGGTTCAGAACAGCCAATACAGAACCTCAGGCTGCAGGGTGAGGGCTGGGCTGCTGATGCCTTACACTGAGCCAGAATGATCCACAATGTACTCAGTTATTTCTTGAATTGCAGCAACCACATCTTTTTTTTTAAGTTCAAGATTTTTGGCATGTTTTCACACATGTTCGAATCAAATACCTAACACAATCCAATGTTAGCTCAGAGACCAATTCTAATGCAATTTACAAGTTGTGCAGGTGAAATGATTTTAAAGTGTCCGTTTTTTCAGGGTGCAGGAAAAGAAGAGATGCAATGAAACTCAGAACAGGCAGGTGTCTTTAGCCACCCCAAATCAGGGCAGACCCTGCACTGCATGGGAACAAACAGGCTTGTGGACAGACCCAATGCACCTCAGCAAGTTTGCTGTGTTAAAACACACACAGAAAACATTTTTTTGTTGTTCACTGGGTTTGGTTTGGTTTTTTTTTCCGGTTTTGAGGGGAAATAGAAATAGAAAGCTCACATTCATGATAGATGGAAGCAGATGTTTTACCATAGTGCACCCGCCCATTATCTGGTCACACCGAGGCAAAAGTTGGACATTATTGCTAGAGAAAGCTCTGAATATGCAAAATATGACACATGCAAAACACCCCACTGCTGCTAGACCACAACAGGCTGCTCTGGCCAAATGCTGGCCAATGAGGAAGGGAAACAACAGCCCAAATGCAGCATTTCCCCCTTAGCAAAGGATAAACTTCAGCTAATTACAGACTTTGGAACGAAGAGAAATTTAAAGTGTGCTTGCTCTCTCACAGCTAATATTTATACTAATAAAGAAAACAGCTACTAGAATACAACTAGAACTGAAGAGCAGCCCATTATATACTTTTAAATGGATTACAGTGGTATTAAACATAAAACAAGTGTGAATCTCACCAGTTGAGACATGCTTAAAACAGAACTGCACATCAGAGATTTTTTAAAACAATACAACGTTTTAACCAATTAATCATCCCACTCTCATGAGGTTTTCTTCCCTTTTCACCCCCACAGAGGTCATTGGATAGTGATGCTAATTTGTGAAAGTTCTCTTGCACTGCTCTGCTTATTAAAAAGTGAGGAATCGCACTGCAGTTTCAAAATCTGTATCACACAAGGCAACTTCAGTGCCAGAGTCTCAGAGTGACCTCTCTCTTTTGACAGAATAAAAAATAAGTCTTTGTCTCTTGCTGCATTAGACACTACAGCTTCCTTTCCATCAATATTTTGCTACTGGTTTTGATTTGTTTTGTTTTTTAAGTACATACACAAACAGAAGAACAAACACCAGGTTTGTTATTCCAATACAATTTCCTTCCGACCACGCCATTTAATTACATACAGATGGAAAATCAATTTTATTTTAAAGTAGCGTTCAAATGTGTCCTGAAATGAAAATTCTTCATTTATCAAGAAAGGATGAAAATTATCACTCGAAGGTATATGTGAAATGAGAAGAATTAGGAGAGAAAGTGCAATTCTTTGCTGTGAAAGATTCAGCCACAAGGGAGAAAAGAAAATTAAACAGTGTCTAATTCTGAATTTTTTTAAAAAATGAGAACAAGAAAACATAAATGCTCTCAATTTCATATATCCTTTTCAGTATATGGTATTTTTAGATGCTTAAAAAAAACCAGCAACCAAACAAACAAAACCCAGCCCAACATTTTGACCCCTTCAGGCTCCCTAAGGGATGTATTTCAGTTACTAAAGAAGATCTTAAGCTCAGATGCTTCCAAGTGCAGCTCAGTGAGCTGGCCCAACACACAACAGCGTGCTCAGCACTTGCTGGAGCTGCCCATAAATCTTCACATGCTCCAAAAAAGAGGCTTCAGACAGAAGCTGCTGGCCACCAGCCCTGCAATAATTCACTGCTACAAAATCATTTTCTACTACTCAAACAGAGCCAGTGGCCAGCCTGGTCTTTGAAACAAATGGGGTGAATTCAGCAGGAGGCACAAAGCAAAGTTTTTTGTGGGTGTTTGGTTTTTTTGGGGTTTTTTGCTACAACAGAGGAGGTCTCAGACTGGCAGAGGCAGGATTGGGTTTGGAGGAAGAACAGAAGACAGAAACAACAGATATTCCCACCCATGGCCACTCTCTCTTCCCAGGAGAACAGAAACTCTGGATGCAAGAGCCTAAAATTATCAGAAAATTGCATTTTGATGGGAGCTTGGAGCCTGCTCAGTGTGCCAGGCACAGAAATCAGAAGGCAGAAAGACAAATCTGCTCAAGGCAGACCTGGTTAAATGGAGCTTGGCAAGAACAGATAAGAGGGTCCTGTCAAGAAGATTAAAATAAAGTAGATGGTTGCAAAGGAAGGACAGAGGGAAGATCGGAAACCAAGCAGTGTGAAATGGGAGGAAACCACCAAACACGACAGAGTGAAGGGTGAGTCCACCCGAAAGACACTGATGGGAAACTGCTGCCCTGAGTTATGACCTTTCCATCAGATCAAAATGAAGCCTTCACACAAACAGAACAGATGAAAGCCTTGGGATCTGATCTAGGCTTAATATTTAAATTCATGGGCTTAGTGGGGGATTACCTGCCCAGCTGAGAGAAGACACACAGAAACACTGAATTTTTCAGTCCCAACTCCCAAGTTCATTTGCAATCATGGTGTGCTAAATATTGCAAATATCCAAACTGACAGTAGCAGATTATATGGATACTGGATATATTTCCATCTCCTTAAAAATTATTAGTAAGAAAAGTTATTAATCACTCAAAACTTATTAATTTGAGCAGGTTTGAACCCAAAGCTCAGATTCGAACCACACCAAACTTAGAACCAGTTCAGAAATGTATCTTATGCATAATTCTTGTCATTAACACAAGTGAAATCCAAATCCTAAAATGATTTGAGAGGGTGAATCAGCTTCAAGAGACTTTTGTATTACTCAGTGTTCTGCCCTGCCTCTAACAAGACAGGAATTCCAAGTGATCCCCCAAAATCAGCAGCAATCACATCCTCAAAGAAAAAAGAAACTAAACTGGAAAGAAACTTAGAAGCAAAATGAGTTCTTCATCACAGTTGTAATTAAATTAATCAATTGTCTCACAGGAGGACAAATATTGTATTTTATTACATTTTATCCAGGCAAAGCTAATTATAAAAGCATGAGATAATTTGCAATTATGCACTAGAACCATCACTTTTTTCAAGTGGCATTCAAATGTAATATTGTCCACACACCAACACGTGACATGTGCCATCATGATTGCACCTCAGTGAGTGTGCCAGGCTAACTGAACCAATAAACTACATCCAAAACATCACAGGATTTTCCAGGTGTTCCTTCTCCCTTCACAAACTTGCAAAGAGAATCTCAAGGCTGAAAGCTTCGACCTTGTGGGTGAAACACAAGGCTCTGCAAACCACCTTTGTGGGACATTGTTCACATGCCATTTTCAACAAAACACAACGAAGTGGGAGTCCTTCAGTATTCTCAAAAAAAAATCCCATCACACTCCAATTCCAGGAAATTGAGAAGTACCATTACATTCACCCATACATTTCTAAGCTATGTGGGAGAGAGAAGCACCAACCTCCTCTTGCATTTCTGATAAATTAATTCCCCAATATGATAGAACAGTACAGCAAAATAACCCTCTCATTGAGGTTTATGATGTGCTTAAGCTTAACTCTGAATTCCTTGGATTTGCAACATTTCCTTTGGTAAAATTATTATACGCCTGTAAAACTGTGGGAAGGCTGGGAAAAGCCACACATAAAAGGCAGCCTCAGATTGATCCTGGGTGTGCAGAGGGTTATTTCTGGAGATAAAGAAAATAATAGCCAGAGTTTCTCCAAAGGCTGAGGCTGCCTTGCACAGTGCCACTACAGAAAATACAAAGTTAGCAAGCACGGTGACAAGACAGAGCAGAGTGATCCATTGTGTGCAGGGGGATGGAGGTCCAGCACATGCACCTTGCTGCTCCATTCAGCTGCTGCCCACATCACATGAGCCCTTCCCCACAAACCCACGGGGATGGAAGAGGGGTGAAGAGAGCCTGAAAGAAGTTGCATCTGATTTGTTTCTCTTCTAGATCTGCATCTCCGGCTCTACTCCTCTCTCCCTCTCAAATTTCCCTTTTTCCGGCTATTTTCCACCACTGAAGACGTCACCAGGTTTTCTCATCAGCGTGAAATGTTCACTTGAAAGAGTCAACTTTATTTTGCTCAATGTGTTTGTGCTAGATAAGCATTTGGGGATTGTTATTTGTCTTGCAGAAGCCCTGTTTCCTCTCGATACAGGCCAGTACCCTGCAAGCCCATTTCTGTAGCGTTCTACAGAACTGTGAGCTCACTTCAGCCCTCATGGTTATAGTCAAGTACTGCCCTGTCCTGATATGCAGGCAGCTGCAACTTCTGTCAGATGTATTTACATTCAAATATCACAGGCCTTTGTCTGGAGCAATTTTATTTTTCCTCTGCCAAATCAGGAATGTTTCGTGCTGGTGGTTGGTGCACAGCAACTCCCCCCAGAGTGCTGAAACAGTCCCCAAGAGCTTTTCCTGCAGGAACAGAAAGCAGGCTTAGGATCCACAGCCAATCTTGAGCCAAAGGCAGAAACATCACGTATTTTCAGCCTCCTCATCCCCACACTATTCACCAGTGGTGGTGAGAAAGTAAATTCTCCTTGCCAAGTGGCCAGGAGGGGATGGTCTGTCTGTCTGCTGACAGAAACAACGCCCCGCCAGCCGTGGGCACGGCTCCAGACAGACAGATTGCAGCAGAGCACACATCAGCTCATCAACCTGTGTCAAAACTCATTTGTTAAGCATCTCCCAACAACTTCTGTGCTTTGAAACACATTACAACAGGATAAAAAGGGAGAGTTGTTTCCTTAATGGCCTGGTCATCCTCCTTGTTAGAAGGACCTCGTGGTAGTCAAGAAAATTCCCACCAACTTAAAGTAGCCTTCTGCTAAAAGTATGTCAGAAGACAGGAGATAGTTTTTAATGCTGGAGAACCACCCTCTTAAAGGAATTTTTGGACGACAAGGCTGGCAGGAGAAAGCCCAAAGCCATTGCAGCCAAGAGCAGGGCAGAGCAGCATCACCCAGCACAACCCTGCTGGCACCGCTGCCCCTCTGCCTCTGGGAAACACCAGCACAGGGCACATGTCCTCGCTGCAGAGCTCACAGGACAGCAGTGAAAGAGAAAGAAAAACACACGAACAGGCTGGAGGCAGCCCTTCCCCTGAGCACTGCAGTTTCTGTTGAGTCAGAGCTGTCATCTGCCCTGCAACAAACTCCTCTTCACTGGCCATTCTGCAAGGGAGATTCAATCAGGGCTCCCCGGCTCCTGAGGGAACCAGCACTTGAGCATGAACTGCCTGCACTCAAACGTAATGGAGTGAGATTGCTCATGCCATTATTTTAAATGGTTGGAGGCCACACGGTCCCCAATTTCATTAGCTGCATTTATAAACAGACCTTACATTTAATGCTGTGGAACACGGAGACATGAACACACGATGTATCATCTTCCCAACAAGCACAAAAAAAAAAAGGAAAAAAGGAAAAAGTAAAAACCAGAACACCAGCTTAAGTGTCTCCATTTGATGCATCAGGAGAGGATATTTCTGCAGATATATATATAAGCAATAGCTGACAGAACTATTCAATCAACTGTCTGCCCATGGAATACATGGAATGGGTGTTCTGTTCACAAATTCTGCTTCACAAATTAGAAATATTGCAGTCAGCCAGACCGTGCACACACTGATGTCAGCTGTGCATAAAACTGAGAGCCCCAGATTTTACCTGCATGCAGGAGTTCATCTAAGTTCAGGTGGTATATTTGAGCTAATTAGCTAAATTACTGCCAGAGGCAAGAGATGAGTCAGACCTGTGAGCCTGCAACCCTGTCCTTCCACAGCAGGACAAGGGACGTGCCCAAGGAGCTGCCTCCATCACTTATCTAAGCCAGCCTTAGGCCAGTTTACACTGATTTGAAACAGCTTTAAACATAAACTCAGGGGCTGATATGATATTGAACTGTAATAACTCAAAGAACACCTGTCTGTAGCCATGTGCAAGTGAGAAATAAGGAAATAATAATAATACAGAGATCCCAAATTGAACAGCGTGACAGGAGTGAAATATGGAGCCCTCAAACACAACATCACAAGCAATTAAGTTTTAGTGGCTGAACAGGTGGGAGTCTAATCCTTGCTCATATACTCTTTTTCTTCTGTGAGTGTTATAATTTTCTATCAATTTGTTTAAGAAAAATTTTACATCACCAACAGACTTTGCACAAAATTATAATAAGCTTATATATTTGCCTATTCATTATATTAAGTATTGTTATAATCTTTTGCACTTCTCCAGAACCCACTTGAAAGAATAATAAAGTAATACTAAAAAAAGGAAATAAAATTAATGGAGCTAAATGCTGATATGTTATTACAGTTTGTTGTTAATTGCAACATGGATACAGTTAAACAACAGATGCTGTGAGTAGTTTTTAGCTACTGGTAATTTTTGGGTTGTTCTGTTTTTCTTACAAAACAGATTTTTCATTTAAACAGCTGCTGAGTGATTTCAGCATGGAAAATTAAAACCTCAATCACCTAACAAAGAAGCAGTGATTTGCTGTTAATCCGAAGGAAAAAAAAATAAGAAGGAAAAAGCACGATTTTATCCAGATACAAGCTACCAGGAAAAGAAAGGGCATAATCAGCTGAGATGCAACGTTATCCTGCAAACAATGTGACAGTGAAACCTATTTCAATGAACAGGCCAAGTATGACATGTCAAATCTGGCTCATCCACCTCAGTAACTGCTTTATGGAGGCAATTTTCTTTCCATTCTTCTGTTCTTCACCCCAGCACCTCCCTCTCCACAACAAGGACAGTGTGTGTCTGCATTACACAGGGCTCTGGGAATATTCAGCAGCATGACCTTGTTTCAAGATGAACTTTCTGGTTTAAATTTATTTTGCCCTGTACTTTGTGCTAGAGAAGGTGAAGCCCAAGAAGGAAGAGTAGGGACCCCTTGGAGTTGGAGTTGTTTTCCCAGCATCCAGCACATTGGTTATGCCCAACAGTGAGAACAGAGATGGTGTTCCACAAGCACAGCATCTGCAGCCACCTCTGAAAGGGACACCCAGACAAGTAGTTTAGTCTGGACTATTAAATCTTACACACCTAAGTCCAGAGAACATGAATCCCAATAAAAGCCAGCAGCAGGATCCCCACTTGGCTCCCAAAACTCAGAGCTTTGCCTGAGATGGCAGAATCCAAATGTCCCCAGACATCTCAAGGACAGGTGTTTCTGGAAGGGCACTGGGAACCATGAAGGGCCTTTTAGGGGCACGTAGGGACCAGCAGAGTACTGGGAATGAGTAACCCTATCACAGGAAATAAAAACAACAAAACAGCCTTGGGGGGCTTTAAAATGTGTCCCACAACCCTATCAGTACTATCCTGGCATGCCAGAGTTATAAACAATGAAAAAGGTCAGCACACAATCACCTAGGCAGGCCTGGAACAGTGATGCAAGATGGAAAGTGAGGCCATAAATTCAGGGGATGAGAAAGAGAAGCCTCCTAAGCACAATATTTACTGCCTGCTCAGGATTCCTTTTTATTTTCCTACGTTTGGTTGTCCTTGGGCACTCCCTGTTTGGTATTCTCTGAGCAGTGCAGGGCTCCCTTTCAGTACCCACAAGCTTTGGCCCTCCCAGGCTCACAGGGTGAGGTGTTTTACCCTGCCCAACATCAGCCACCAAACTCAGGAGCTGCCTCCTCTCCCTAATGCCCAAGATAAGGCTGCAGGACAGGCTGTAAAGCCCCCCCGACACACACACAGAGCTGATGAATATTCATTAAAAGTCAACACACAGCATTCCTATCACTCCAGCCACACAGGGAGGATGAAGAGCCTCCCCCAGGTAGCAACACCTCCCTCAATTCACGATGGGCCACTTTGTACCGTGCTAGATAAAACCCACAGCCACTCACATCCTCTGCATTCCAAGCCAGTTTTTCTCCTTCATAAACAGCATTCAGAAAGGAGACTGAGGCAGGCAGGGTGACCCTGCCAGCACTGCAGAACACATCACCTTTTTCACACACATACCCCAAGGTATTTTTCTGTGAGATAATAGTTTCCAGGCTCTTTTGGACTTGGAGAAAAAGGGCTTCAGTGAAATAAAAACATCTCTTATCTTAAAACAACTGTCAGTTTAGGAAACAATCGAGCAGCACGTCCTGGGTACACACATTGTTTTATATGAAGGCACTCCTTAAAACAGAATCCCAGAAGTCCAATTAGTTTGTGAGCATCTACCTCCTGCTGACCTCTCCTAGCATGATGAGTGTACATCCCAAAGCTGTTTTCATGCTTTCCAGGATTGCATCTGGACTAGAAACACCATATAATTATCTTTAACACCGCAGCCATGAGCATTCCAGGCCTTTTTGGACCTCTGTACACTCATCATATTCAGCATGGAGAGCCTTCCAGATCAATACAGAGACACTGGAATGGTGATGGGGAGATAAACAGCAGGAATTGAACAAACTGGAGATTAGAAGGCTTTTAGCACACTCCTGCTTCATCCTTACACATGGCCCACATCACCTCAACACGCAGGTGTATTTCATCAGCTGTTGTATTTCACAGCACAGATAAACATGGACAGACCCTGAGCCTCAGTTCCACTGAACACTGATGGTTTACAACAGCTGAGAATTGAGCCCTGCAGCTTTGGGGAGACTCTCAGGTTTATTTCACCTCCAGGATGAAGACCAAACTCCATTCTCATCCTCCCTCTCCACTCCTGAATTCATGCCTCTGACCATTCCCACCAGATGGAAACCAGCCACTGGGGCTGAGCCTGGGGGTGCAACCACACATTCACCCTTTGAGCTCTGTTATCAGAGCAGAAAAACAGATTACAATTAAAATCTAAACATTTGTTACTTTTCAGAGGTGATCAGACATCCCAATCTGACTTCAAGCCCTGTTTTTACAGTCCCAGCTGCTAAGCAGCTTCACCAGGGTGTTTATTTGCCACATCTCCTCACCCCATGATTCTTGTTAAATGTTATAGAGTAGTAATTCAGCATTGTTCCATTGCTTATGAAAGCTGTGCAGAAGCAAACCATCAAAAATAATCTAGGCTAGTTCATTTGAAGTGTAAATGACTTTTGCATGCAATACAAAACGCAACAAGTGCCTTTCAAGCTGTCTCATTTATGATAACAGAAGTTGCTGATGGAATATGAATTCCCAGGTAGTTATCAGGGAATTTTGCAGATCATTTGTACTTCAGACTGCATTAGCAACTCTCACGTCATGTCAGCAGCTTGAAAAAAACCAAAACAATGAATTACATCTCTCCCAGTTTTTATTCTGCTTTGACTAGTAATCTCATCACTTATCGCAAACGATTTTGCACTCGATGCAAAATGCTTTGTTCTATTTCTAAAGGAAATCCAAGACTTCCCCTGAATTTTTCCAGTTTACTCAGGTGAGCAATCAGCCATCAGCAGAAGCAGTATCTGGTTATAAAAATTTCTAAGGTACACAGGCTGCACAGGGCTATCAGGTATCTCACTATTATCAAAATTATAGAACTGAAATTAAAGCTGTGTTTCATCCTTGACCTGTATCAACCAGCACCCCAAATGTAAGACAGACAAATGGATTATACAAATGGATTTTAGGAGTAGAAAGTGACACCAGTGAGAAAAATACATTTTCACACTTTTGCTTGAATTCTTGGCAAAAGCCAAGGGAAAAAACCCCAAACATCCCTCAGTTATTTTGGTTATAGTTCATTGCTCTGGCTGGAGCTGTGTGAACATTTTATCAGCTTGACACCACAGTTGGCAGCCTTTATGGGTCAGGAAGAGCAGGCAGCGAGAAGGTAAACACTCCTCTGTGAAAAAACTGCATTTTTACCTTTCTTTGGTCTGCAGCCCCGGGTTCTAGTTTTGCTGTCCCATCAAAACACCTCTGCCCTTTTAGAACCCTCACCCTGCAGTGCAGCAGATGAAACCTTCATTAAATTTCTTCTCTCCCCTGCCCAGGTGTGGCAGGGGAGGGTGAGTGAGCAGCTTCTGTGGGTGCCTGGAGTTTGGGGAATGTCAAACCACGACAACCAGTCTGCCTCCAAGAGCAGAGAATGAATCAAAGCTGTGCTGGGCAAGGGAATCTGCATCTCTGCTACTGCACCACACCTCTTCTCTCCTGTCATCCCACAAGTGTTGCACTATTGGTGCAGCATTCGTGGCTGGAGTTTGGAAAGGATGAGGCAGACAGTCCGGGGTCAGCATGCAAGAATTCTCTTTATTCTAATTTCTGACGCCATTTCTATACACTGTACATAAGTGGCCAATTATTGGCCAAAAGCATGTCACCTCATGATTTGGATTGGTGAACATTTCCATCACTCAAATGCTTCGCTCATAGCAAAAGAATGCAAACATTTTCTTAATTACATGAAAAAGTATGGGACCTCAGCTCAGAGTTCTAAAACATCAGAAGGCTGGTCTAAAATATCAGAATGCTAGTTTAAGACATGCAAAAGCAGGGTGACACACAAGTTCATCCCCTACCTTGCCCACTCCAGCTTTGTCCAGCAGTGCAGGTCAGAGCCTGCAAAGGTTTCTGTCAGCACAACTCACCAAGTGGCAGCACAGGCTGGAGCCACTCGGAGGCTCTGTGGCTGCTGGGACACGAACACATCTGAATCCTGAGCCAACCCTGCAGCTCTGGAGAGCTCGAAAAGGAGAGCTGCATGCAGGGGACAGTGCTTTGTAATCTGGGCAATTTGCAATTTCGCATCATTAGGCTGATGTCCCCTCATTAGGCTGTGCAGTCTGTGCCCCTCATTTCTCCTCTCTTAATTCTTTTAATACCGGCAGCACTTAGCTGAATTTCTGAAACAGTCCTTGGTAGGTATTTGGTTTCCCTTAAAATAAAATTTGCAGGAAACAAAAGCATAACATTTAAATGCCCTCCAGTGATCCATCTTCTAAATTACAGTGCACATTAATTTTTCACAGAACTTCGCAAAGCAGTTTTATTTTCTCATACCACATTTCAAGAGACAAGTAAAAGCACGAATATAAGGTTTATCAGCAAAAAAATAAGCATTCAAAAGAACTCACTCCAAAAATTGCCCCACTCCCTTTTTTATTCTTAAAGATTGCCATGAAATTGAAATTTTTGAAGTATTAGGGAACTTGCATGCTACCTTCAGCCAAGTGGGCAGAGCCTGACATAAACTTGTCTAAAAGCAGATGTTGAAAAATCACATTTCAAATCAGGAGAGGAGCAGGAAAGGGGAAAATAAAACAAAAACATGTGCATAAAACATGTATTAAAAAAACTGAAACAAGCAAGAAAATTGATCCTAATTGCTAATGGAGCACAGGCAAAATAAGACCATTGAAGCAGATTTAATTGGCTTTCCACAAGTGACACCTTGAAGCAAATCTCGATGAGGCTGAGGAATTTTAAGGACATGTCAGACAGCCATCTGTCAAGGACAAAGCAGGACCTGGAAGAACAGGTCCTGCCTTCAGGCTAGGGATGGACAACTGACCTCTCCCTATCCTTCCTATCCTCATTTTCTCTGTGAAATTGGAGGAATATGTAACACTTTACCAAATCTCTAGACTAGTAACAGGTTGGAACAGAGGAAACTGATAAAGCTTGTCCTGAGCCACATGATACAGCAGGTTTTGCTTCTGAATTTCAGTACAGAGCATCTTTTGTAGATGAATATAGACCTGGATTGGAAGTAAGGGAAGCAAGGTTAATTTTCAAGCCCAAGATCGCTGCAAGCATCTCTTTGCTGTTGGAGTTCAAATTCTGGCCTAAACCAGTAATTGTTTTCACCACTGAAGAGTTATTTTTTAAAATTTCCTGAAGGATCTTTTAAAACCCTAATCCATTAAAACCTGGGAAGTTTTTAGGTTGAGCAACCACGTACTTAATTCCAGCAAACTGACAGTGAATGAGGTGAAACATCTGACCACATCCAGTGCCACCATTTGATGGATCAGAGCGGTGTCAAAGTTACATATGAATGACCATATTGCCCTGACTAATCTAAAAACCTGCTGGAGTTTGTTTCACACACTGAAAAATATAAAAACAAACTCAGGAAAAAGATGCCATGAGGGAACCATTTTCCTTTCCCATTCACTGCACATGCATTTTTACGAAGGCAACACATGGTAAATGGATAAGAACAATTTTCCATCATTAAGGAAGCCTTAAACAACCCCTGACTGCTAATACCATCATCTCTTAGGCTCCTGCTAAATTGCAGTTATTTGTTCAAAACAAAACGATGAGGCCTGTGATATAACAGAGCAATTTAAGCAATGAAGAATACAACACCTGTAATTCAATTTCATGGCAACTGCTTTCACAACATGTTTCTATAATGCAGTTAGGATATAGGAAACTTCTCTCAGCGCAGCAATTCCTTTTTTTAAGTAAGCCAGGCTCTCAAGAGAGAAGTGGGCTTTAAGGAGACAAATACTATAAACAATAAGCAATTTGTATCTCCATGCCAATCCTTTCAGGTCTAGTTTGGTTTCTATTTCATATTGAGAGGCTGTTGTTAGAAAAGGTAACACTAAAAGTCACCCGAGATCTCTAACCTTGAGAAAGTTTTCAGGCAGAGGAACACACAAGACCTTCCCTTCCCATTCATCTTTGCTGTAACAGCCACCATATACCAAAAAGAGCTGTAAATCCCAGGCGTGTGACCTTCCCAAGGAGTCAAGGAGGGAGCAGGGGGAAGATGGGGATATCAATAATGACTAGTCAATGCAGGAAGAACAGTAAGCACACTGGCCCAAAAAGGAGAAATCTAGTATTAACTCAAAACCCCACAGCTGAACTGCATCCAACAACAAATCTTTCTCATCCTTCACAGCAAATGATGTTGCCACTTGCTATTCTGGTGGGAATTTCTTCAGAGTACAAATCCATGCAGATATCAAAATCAAGGTTTCTCAGAGGTCCATCCAAAGTGATTATTGAGGCTCCTTATGGAGTCAGAGGAGAAACCCCCCTGTCTAGTGTACATTCCATTATATTCTGAGACAGAAGTCAAAGGTAAAGGAATTCCATTGCATGGAGGTGCCTTTATTTTCAACATTTACAGTGGGAATATTAGAAAAAAACAAACAAACAAACAAAAAACCCAAACAAACAAAAAAAACACCCAGGCAGCTTTTGCTGGCTAAAGCTAAGCTAAGTTTGGGTTTACTGCAAATGCCTCAGTGACCATAAGCCAGCCACAGACCCCTCTGTATCTCAAATCTGCAGGCAGAAGGCAGGGAGGCCACATCTTCCTTCATGATTCACAATGACCATGGTCACCTTGGATTAAAATATGGAAAAAGGACAGCCTTCAACAGTGTATGGCACAATAAAGACTTAATTTCAAGTAGAGCTTCGCATTACTGATGCAGTAAGAACAATAACAAAAATATTCTGCAACTCCTGATGTTTTTAGCAACCAATCCTCTCAGATAAGCACAGTGATTTAAAGGAAGTCACCATGCAGCCCCATCATTTCTGAGCACTATGACAAAAGCATATCAAAAAGCAAAAAAAGAAGAAGGCATTTCTGATCTCAGTTGAGAAAAAAAGAGCAAAGCCACAGCTTCAGCAGCTGCTACAGCATTACACAAAATACAGCATTTAGTGAGTATTCCACCATTTCAGGACTCTCCATCATTCAGCTGGTTGTGGTGTTAGTTCATTGACAGGCCTGATGCTGATTAAAAATCTCTGTCCCAATCTAATTCCCCTCACCATCCTCCTTTGGCATATTTGTCTTTTACAGAGGACCTTGATGTCAGCAGTTAACAGAGTTTATTCTTCCAGCAGCATGAAGGACCTGACCTGACTAAGACAGGAGAAGGGACTTACCTTCTATTTCCCCACCAGCTTCTTCAGCTGAAAGAGGGTTTTTACTGAGAGCAAAAAAATCTCAGGCACTCCAGATCTCAAATTCTGAATGTTTTAAATGCACCTCTCAAGGTTTGGTCCTTCTGTTGTCACATTTCTTCTCTTTGCCCAGAGAAGCTGTGGCTGCCCCACCCCTGGAGATGTTCAAGGCCAGGATGGAGCTCTGAGTGACCTGGACTGGTGGAAGGTGTCCCTGCCCATGGCAGGGGTCTTGAACTGGATGATCTTTAAGGTCCCTTCCAACCCAAATTATTCTTTGATTTTATGATTCTCTTTAAGGAGAGGTGTGAGACAAAACTCCCAGCAAAGCTCTGCCAGAAGGAGGTGGGCAGAGAGCAGGACCTCTCACAACTAATTCAGCAGAAGGGGAAAAATATTTACAATTGCTGCCTTTGCTGAAGAAAGCACAGGAGAATTTTTCTCCACTGAAAACACAAAGGGATGGGTCAGGCTCCTACTGCACAAGCATAGATTTCAAATTACGAGCTTATGCAGTTACTTTTTTGTTCACTTAAAGCAACCCAAATTTATAAAGTACCAAAGAAATTACTTGTCACACCAACTCTGATCTTAATGCTGCACCTGTCCTTGACTTAGATTAAAAGGAGGGGCTGGGGAGGAGGTATCTATGGTTTTTGGGCTTGAAGGTAAGATAAAGTTGGAAGATTGGTATTAGAAAGGCAGAGATTGCTGTAGCACACATTTCACAGCATCTACCCAGCTGGCCTTTCTTTATAAAGTCAACACTTCTCTAGCTACAACACATAAAATAGACAAAACAGAGTGGGAAAGGTTGAACACACGAATTTTACAGATGGAGAACCAAAGGTCAGGGAAGTTAAACCACGTGCCAGGGCTCTCCAGTAAGCACATGCTGCAGCCCTGCACCAAGAGCAGGATACAGCTCACAGGGGTATTTTTCTTCAAGATATTTCCCAGTTCTCTTTTCTTCCACATTACAAAAAATCTTGAAAATTAACCCTTAGAATATTCATATCGAAAAAATCTCCTGCAATGTCTACTTTTGAGCCTCAGTTCAGGTAATTTTCTCTCCCCACTGCAAGCTTCCTCATACAAAGGACTTTATACCTATTGATTGATTGATAACTTTTGCAAACACTTTACTATTGTAAACCAACCATGGACAGAAAAATGTCCAGACAGGGTTTGTATTATCTATTCCAATCCATCAGGTCTATCAGCCTTCTCAACCTCTTATGTTTGATTAAGTCTCTCCCACAAACTGATTAAATCTAGTCAGCCTCTTTAAATTATTATTCCTCATTGGTCCAGTAGTGCTAAACGTTTCTAAATGTGACAGCAATCTGGTTTTAAACAAAGCAGCTGCAGAGCCCATAGAATCATCCTTAGCAAGGTGGATTCACCAGCAGCAGGGAGTGGATGTGAGTCCTGTCCAGCACAGATGGGCCAGGGAAGGCCAGAGGAGCCCACAGCACACACACCAGTATTTCAACAAATTCTGTTCTGCACACACAAAAGCCCAAAAGAAAAGGCCTGAAGGCCAAATGTTAAAAGGAAAGCAGCACATCAGAAATAGAGAAATTTGTGTAAAGCTCCCGAACTGGCCATGCAGAGGCTGCTGACCCAAACACAGTGGATTTGTGTCTCAGTTTCAGCTGCTCTGCTTGCACATATACACTTCTAAAACTATTTTTTTTTTCTTTTTTAAATTATTAATTTTTTTCTTTAAATAGTAAGCAAGATCCTAGCTGTCTTTTTAACACAAAAAAAAATATTTCCTTCCATAATCACCTGGCTGGCAGTGGGAGGAAGCGAACACGCCACTGCCTGAAATGGAGTTTGTGGATGAAAGTCCATCAAGCCTGATGTTACCTAAGGACCCTGGACCCCAAATTAATTTTTAGAAACGAGATCATTCTTAGGCAGGTGAGTTTGCATCCACTTGCACAAATGAGGAACCCCTGCCACTATCTTCCCTACATGCAGCATAGTCTCTCATGAAATGTTCTGATCATTTCAGCAAATTAATGAGAACCTGATGGCTTTTTTTTCTTTTTGAACCACTGCCCTCCAACATGTACTGGGCCACTCACAGTTTTAAGTAGTACCACAACAAACATTAGAAATACAGAGAAATATTTCAGCGCTGTGTCAAGCTGGGATGATAAATGTAAAAGAAATGTCTTGAAAAGGAAAAGTCTTCCACTGGCCAAATTAAGGATGGCTTTGGAGCAAAGAAAACTCCTGATATAAAGCGTTCTTTTGCAAACACCATTTTTCTGGGCTGACCTCTTGTAACAGATCTATAAACAAGCATATGTGCAAAGAGAAGTTTTTTTCTCCAGGGTTTCTCCGGTGCTCCTCAGCAATTGGGGAATCTTTGGAGGAAAAAAAAAAAGATTATTAGCAGGTCACAGGAGATTGCTCTTTGTGTTCCTCAGCTGAGCATTCTGTCTTCCAAAGGTAAACAGCCTTTTCAGCCACAGCAGTAACATGATGCAGGCAATCACCAGTCATGTTGAATTGCCATCAAACCACTGACGTTTAGTAAATTAAAGTCCCCAAGCCATCAGCTCTGCTCAGGGCCCATTTCAACCGGAGGATGTTCCATTACTTTTTTTTTTTTTTTTCCCAAAGGAACTTCTTTTTTTGAACCTGGGAAATTGCAAGTGATTGCATTCAGCAAGCAAATAATAGAAAATTCATACATGCTGGAGAATAGGAATGAGGAGCCTAGAAAACATCAAGTGAAGACAAGGATCTGGTGATGATAACAGGAGAAAAAAAATGATATAGATGTACAAGGGCAAACTGCTGCACTTGGAACCACTGGAACCCAGAACAGCAGGAAAATGACTGTGAAAACAGTTTAAATTGCTGACTGTGTATCAGCAATAAAAGTTTGGGGGGTTTTGCCTTAAAATACCTGTTCCCATTGTAAAAGCCTCGCTGTCCATATAAGCCTCTTATAGCTACAGGCTCCTCAGCCTGACATGCTCGAGATCTGGAGTCCTTGAGGCTTAAGGATGCAGAAGTATCTCTGCCCATGGATCTGAAAACCACTTGAAATTACTTGCTCACCCCGTTTTGGTGGGCCTGTCATACAGGGAGACTTTTCAGGTGTGCAGCAGCAATCAAACCTCAGCTAAGGGCTCACAGCCACACTCTCCACAGCTGCACATTGAAACTCTAATTGTTCCTAGAATTAACGTAATTAAATATATAAGTATACATAAATAATTAAGTAATTAATTCAAATTCTATTGAGCATCAATTCTATTTCAATTCAATTCTAGTGATCATCTTTATGATATATTTTCTCACAAAACTGAGTCCTCATGTCCTCTTTGGCACACCCAACAGACATCAACAGAAGTGACGTACATTCTCAGTGGGTTGGTGGATCCATGGACCACAGACTTCCCTGTGAGGTTACAAATCTTGGTCAAACCAAGCAGGAGAAGTCAAGGAGATGTTGTTGCACCCTCAGCAACATCTCCTGCTGTCATAGGCACCTGTGGTGGTGTCTCACGAGTGCAGAGTGCAAAGCCCAAGGCTTGGAGTTCTTGTTAGAGATGTTGTGCTTTGTCTGTTAGCCTGCAATTTGTTTATTCTCCTTCTTCCAAACCAAAACTCAAACAGGGGCTGTCAGGACAGACAATTCCATCTGAACAGGCTGCCTAAATACACTCAGTCCTGGGGCAGGCCCAGTGGTTATCCGGGGCTGGCAGCTGGCACCTGCGGCCCTCGGGTGGCACTTTGGGACACTGATGGAAGAGGACAGCTGGCAGGGCTGGCACGGGGTGCCAGCTTTGATTGATGGAGTGATCCCAGTGTCACAGGCTCCTGGGCTGTCATTAACAGTCTGTGCTTCCTCTGAGCAGGAGGCAAAGCACCGGTGCTCCAGGAGCAGGGTCTGTCTGCTATCCCACCTCCCAAAGCCTCATTAAACCTCTTCTTTTTACACATAAACACTGTGTATATTTTTCCACATAAGGGGTACAGGGCATGGCAGCACACAGCTGCTGAAAAGCCACTCCCTGAAAAAATTCTGCCTTTTTTTTAATGGATAAACGAGTCGTGAAACGTTTTGTTCAGGCTATTTAATTCATCAACTAGCTGGACAGCAAATATGCTAGGATGTTAATTTAACAGAATTATTCCCCTCTCAATAAGGTAAATGTTAGATGAAGATCATTAGGCAGGCTGGCAGCCCTGTCATCCTCCTCCTGCCAAACCCACAACACGAAGGAGCTGCTAAAGAGGTTCTGGCAATGTGAAGCTTTATAATCTTCCCTGAGTGGACCCTCCTGCTGCCACGTTTCCTATATTTTTGGAGCTGGTTTAGCTTTGTTCCTTTACCCTACAGTTTTCATTTGTCTTTCAGAATACCAAAGCTATGATTTCAAAAGTCAAACATCCACATGAAAATCCATCAATACATTCATAGCAAAAACAAATCCTTCTGCCTAAACGCTGCTCTGTGTGTCACATCACAGCCAGGAACCCTACTCCTGATGTGCTATCGAGTTTATTTGACCATCAAATAAAATAACTTTCACAAATTGGGTTAGTGTTTTTCCCCATGGGAAGTGCCATTACTTATAAGTAGATCTTGACCTTACAAATGAACTCCATCCTGCCTTAGATAGTTTAAAAATGGGCCAGAATTTCTGGCAGTTGTGTGATTAAGGGCTGCATTTCCCTTGGAGGGGGGGAAGATTAACTCTATTATTGGTTCAGATCTTTAAGCTGAAAAATCTTTATGATAAAAATATTTCTTCTTTTTCCCCCCACTCCCAACCATCCAACTCACTACAATGCCTTAAGGAAAACAAAAGTCTAAACAGAGGAGAACAAATACTGCAAATTGCAACAAGGAACAGTAAGGGAATTCTTGCATGAAGCCCTCCTAAAATGATTTGGTCTGCTGCTGGATACAGAAAAATACAGACAAATTCCCAGTAAGGGAACCACCTGATTTTTGATATTTTTGCCCCTAGAAACTATTAAAAAATCAGAACTGTTAATGATTCTATGATAACATAACTGCACTATTTTTTTCTTGTTCTAGTAGCAGATGGTAGGCATTGAAAAGCATCCCAGACTTCCAGGCTGGAAACATTGTAATTCAGCTGAATTGGATCTCATTTCTCACGTCTTAGTCTTTTATTTCTAGATGTTTTCCTTCCTCTTAACTTTTTAAAGTCTGATAAATTCTTACAGCAGGGTTTTTATTTTCCTGGGCATTAGTGCAGCACCAACACACCCCCAGTTAAGAGTGTGAGAAGGGGGTGAAAGGATACAGGATAAACTCCATTTATTGCCTTCTCCTGACATTTTTACCCATTCAAATCTGTGGATTCTCGAGTCGCACTCACCCCTGTCAGATTAATTTCTCCATGCACATAGAACAACAGGAGGAACATCTGGGTTGTTACTCATCTGTGCTCTTCCCCAGCATTAGGAATTCTCCTATCTAATGTGGCAGAGCCGAAGCCAATACAGCTCCCTCGTGTTTACTTATCTTCATGAAAAAGCTACTGAAGCATCTCAAAACTCTGCTCCCTCTGGGTCCTGAACAGGTTGACATGTCTCTGCCTCGTTTCCATTCCATTTTTCTTCAGCTGGGGCTGCATTACGTGGTTATTGTCTCACACCTCAGCCCACGACTGTTCCGAGCCTGTCTCTTCCGTGTGGACAGAGCTTTTGTGAAAGAGGTAATCAAATTTATTCAGCAGCTCTTAAAAGTCTCCTCACATAGGAAGGCCATGTGGGGAAAAGAGCCTTTCAAAGCTTTGAAGCTCCATACCAAAACATCTGTTCAGGTTTCAAGGAGTTTGCAGCCCAGTTCCCAGAGCTCAGAGCTGGAGGATGAAGAATCCTTCTGAGCTCTGGTACAGCTCTTTTCAAACATCTCCCCAACAATCAAACAGAGAGGCTTGAACTTAAATACAAACTGTAATACCTCTTCCCCTCTCCACGTTTTCAGAGCTCTTTATCTAATTCTTCCAGCAGTTTTCCCTGTAAAATCTATTAGGATGTCTCAGCAAAAAAATTCAGAGTTTTTTGGGTATCTTCAGTTGGAAAGACAAGGGCCAACTTGTATGTTAGACAAAAAAAATCACACAGCAGCATTTAAATTAACTAACACAGTCATGCTAGTATTTACCAGTTGTGGTAAAGATGAAAAGTTCACAAGACATACAAGAACACACAATACATACAAAACCACTTTAGGAACAGCTGGAGCTGATGAATTCAAAGGTTTACTGAACTTCAGTCAATTGACCTAAATCATTGAACTACCACAGTGACTATTTGACCTGGGAAAACCAGAACAGGATACAAACACCATGCTTTTCCAAAATAATCCCAACTTGTGGCCCCAGGGCTTCCTGAGCCAGCAGAACTTGTCTCTCTTCAGATGAGAACCATCAGTTTATTTCTCAGAGCCACATCTTTAACCTGCAGAAACTTTCAGCTAACAGATTATTCTGCACAGAGATTTCCACAAGCAGGTTCTGTGTGAGGAATAATCTCACTCTCCATTTTTGAATTAATTCGAATTTTTTATACGATGTTTTCTGCTTCTTCCATTATGAAAGAGAATGAACAGTATCCCCTATTACCTTACTCCACAGTAACATTAGCAAACCTTCACCATCATCCCCCCACTCTGCAATCTCTCTTCCAGCTCTTTTCCCATGTACTAAATTGTTCAGTCATTCCATCCTTTTCTTTAAAATTAAAGCTATTTGTTCAGCCATTTCATCATTTTCTTTAAATTTAAAGCTATTATCACCTGCCTGGCAAAGAATGGTTTGAAATTTGACTTCTCATTGACCAGAAGAAAGAAATATGCAGCTACAGCATATCTACAGAACAGCTTCCTTCTTTAAAGAGATAAAATCTTGAACAAAGGTGGTAAAGAGAAAGCCCAGATTCTTTTGGACCACACCAAAATACCAAAAACATTTTTCATGAGGAACATCTCTGCCACAAGGTCTACAATGACACCTCACAGCACCATATCCAGCATTATTTTCCACAATTCTCCCCAAAATTACTTGTGTTACATGAGAAATGCTTTCCCAATTCTCCTCTCTTTTGACTTTTTCCTCAAGGAACCTCTAGGATGAAAACCTCTCACACTGCTGAGCTTGGAAGTGATCAGCAGCCACAGCTTCAATGAAACAAAAAAGCTGATGACATTCTTTACAAAGACCACAAGACAGAAGTTTAAAAGATTCTCAGTTTAGCTGTCCTTTAAAGTTTCCTCTGCCTTTTTCTCTTTGGAGAATTAGCAGTTGCTGAGAGGAATTCCTCATGTGGGTAATTTGATTTTCATCCCTGGAGTGGGTGGAAAGGACTAAGAGGATGATTGTTGTCCTGACCAAAGGAAAGCTGGGAAGAACTGAACTTCTGCTCCTGGATACACCAAATAAGCAAACACTCAGGGGGAAAAAAGCCTATTTACACTGAAGGACAGTACTGGCAGAGAAACAAGGGGGTGCAAACCAGCTGTGAATAAATACCTGCTGGACAACACACAACGAGGTTCTATTCCAGTTTTCCAGGTGAAGTACCAGGGGCAAAAAGTGTTCATACTTCTAAAATGCAGTGTGATCAGTTAATGAAAGAGCTCATGTGATGTGATTGCTCATGATGGCAGGAAAATGGACCTAATGACCCAGGAGGTCCCTTCCCAGACATATATTGTCCTGGTGAGGGGTCAGCCTCAATGAGTAGAAAGAACAGGTAATAGTAGACCTTGTGTGAAATTCTGGTGAATTTCCTGGGTTTTGCCCAGAACTGCAGAAAAGGTGCATTTTCAGTCCAGGTACACAAGTGAGGCTACTACAGTTTTATAATAAAACCCTGCCAAGATACTCTTTTTTATACCATTTGAAATGATTTGAAATGATCAATTCAGCACAGCTAAAAAGCAGACAAATCCTGAAAAAAAAATTATTTATAAAACTGATGACTTCAGAGACAGGAAATATATATTCCTACAAAATTTGGTTCATTCACCTGCTTGTCAAAGGGTTTGGAACCTTGCACCATCAGCAGCAAGACAGTTTGCACTGGATATCAGAGATTCTGAAGACCAGAAAAAAACCATTAGCTCATTTAATTTCATCAGTCACACAAGGCAGTCTTCCACAGTCCCCCCTGTATTAAAGCCCATACCTTCAGTCCAACCAAAAATCTCCCAGAAAGTCATTCTGTCATGATCTGAGTACATTGAAAGCAAGAAAATGTACAATCAACACACAGCTTGGCTTTCACTATCCAGAAGCGTCCAACTTTTAATTTTCCTGTCCTTAATCTGGAGCTGTTGGTTATTCACGTGCCTTCCTCCACCAAATTAAAGGCCTGCTATCTGTCCAGTGATATGCAAAACAGAGCAAAGCCCAGTTCTGCAATTCAGTCTGACAAAGAGAGATAACTTTTCCCAAGCAGCTTCCAAGACTAGTGGAAAATCACACTTCTAATTCAGTCACACAAATTTATACCAGTAAGAAATATGACCCACATAGTCTCAGCAGCAGCTTTCAATAAGGTGCTAAGGGATAATGATTTCCAAGAACATTTATTAATAAAATGCAAATTATAACAAAGCTGAAGTCTAGCACTTACCTCACATTCCTTTTTCTCACCTATCCAGGCTATGTTCACAGTAATGAAACAAATGTTCATTCTCATATTTATGCTCTGTTCAAAATTTCTGTGCTTCTCCACATCTCTCCTCAGCTGTATGTGAATGATGGCAACCAGATGAAGATAATATGATTTTAAAAATAAATCAGAACTGTGCAGAAATGTCCTTTTGGGTTTGGGGTTTTTTTAAGTCTACAAAATGAGTCCCTTCCCTTTGCTTCATCTCCAATCACCACAGTTAATAAACTGTGCTCTCTCATAAGCAGAGTGATTTCTCTCAGCAGAGAAAGCAGACTATTTCTGCTTTATAGAGCAAACATTTACACAATCCTCATGGCTCCGAGGATTCCTCACATCACAAGTTTCCTATTTAGAAACCTCGTCCCACATACACACCCCACCAGGCTGTGTCGGTGGAAGGGCTTAAAATACAGATTGCCTCCTTCTTTACACAGTCCTGCCCTAACCCTTGCACTCTTCTTAGAGACAAAAGAAATCAGGATTGCTATTTAAATCACACAATATGCAACACACTGGAGAAAAACTAGGAATTTCAGCCTTTAAGAGGTGATACGGATTTCCCACAAAGGTGAGAGGTTTAACTGAGGATGCATCCCATAAAGACAAGGGAGAACACAGATAAATCTCTGTTTGGGCACTTCAGAGAAAATTACAACCATAACACAACCTGGAAATCAAACAGTAGCCTGAGGAAAGGCAGCCTCACAACAGAACACCAGAAATATCAGGACAATCCAACACAGGCTCTCGCCAGGTCCCTTCTGGTCAGTGAGGTCTGTTTTCACTGCTGTAAGAACACCTAACCCTCAGCAACCAGCAGAAGCCAGTACTTGGAACAACGATTAAAACATCACTAATTACAAAGTAATTAACTCCTAGTAACTGTAGGCTTTTTAAGCTGTACAGCAGCATCTCAGGGCAGATGCCTGAGCAATCCTTCTCTCACTGCCCTGTGGGATGAGAACATTTAAACGCCAGACTGCTGCAAACATCACTGCATTAAAACTGCCCGCTGCACCAGAAATGAGCAATTGCAGAGAGCCTTTGTCAAGCCATGTGGAGCACTTTGTAACACTCTGACTGCGTCAGAGGAGCTGACCTGCTTGCATTCCAGCAGGAGTTTTGAGCTGCCTTCAAGTCGCACGCAGGAGTTGAGAGAATGAAGAGCCGCGCTGGAGTTGTTTTACAAAAGCAGCCAACAGCGAGGTCTGCTCTTGTTAATGTAATCATTATATGAAAAAGATGTCAAATGCTAGCTTTCATGCCAGCCGAAACCTCGTCTTGGGAAAAACGCTCTTTGAAAGTTGCAATCACTCCGGCTGCCTTCAAACCAAGCATTTTAGACCAAAAGAGTCGTTTTAGTCCCTTTTTATTTTCCTCTTCACACAAAGCCCAATTATTTCCTTGCTACAATATGATGGTTCCACCTCTCCATTTGCTGGAAGATGTCCACCCCACCCAGTACTTGCAGTTCTCACCACACACCCAACCGGTACTTCAGCTTCCATCCAAACCCATTCTTGAAATACCCTCCCACACTCCCAGCAGGAATTTCCCCATGCACTATCCAGTTCCCACCAGCTTCTGAAATCTCACTCCACAGCCTCAATCCTTCCTTCCTGCTCCCAGTAAGGTTCCTGCCTCACAAACCACTCCCCTGGCCCAATCTTACATAGAAGGAGTTTAAGTCTAAACTCACCTAAAGCATTTTGATCATAGAAAAGCATCTAGGTGTGGATTATTTTACACCTAAGTGAAATGCACAGGGAGCTACAGCCAGACGACCCCAAGCATAACTTATCTTTAAGCCAGTGTGACAATCAGAAGAAACAGCACAATCAGAATCCCCCCTGGCTCCTCCATTAATATGAGACTCTGCCTACAGCAGCCGTGGAAAATTGCATCGAGGTTTGTACGGTATTATTTCATATCTGCTGTGGGAGGGACACTGAAGGTCACAGCAAAAGCACTGCACCTCCCTCAAGTTTTACTCACAGCAGCAAAGGAAGAAGCAGCCAGGAAGTTTGTCCAGAAAAGTTTAAAGAAAGCTGCAAGGGATGGAATAGATCTCCAGGGGAGACTTTAAGCAAGGTGAGGTGTGTATGGCAATAAACCCACAGCTCAAAAAACCCTCACAAGGCATGAGCACTTCTCTCTCCTCCCCGCTAAATCACACTTCCCTCCCACAGATGAGAGCTGTCAGGAGCTCTGCGCCAGCCAGAGGAACAGACTGGGATGAGTGGGGAGAGATTAATGGAAAACTGAGAAAGAGGAGGATGCTCAAGATAGCAAGCAGCAGCTCTGCAGAGCAAACAGGGAAGGGAAACTGTGCTCAAAAAGCAGATTTAGAGAACCGGGTGGCGAATGTCTGGAGTCACTGGGGCTCGGGACTGCAAACAGATTTCCTAATGACAGAAGAAATGAGACTCTTTTTTTACCCAAATAAGCCTTGTTTCTGGGATGATGAGTCCTCTTCCCCACAGCCTCTGGCTTCCACAACCCTGAAAACTAGAATTTTCTCTGAGCTTCATTTCTCGTCCATGAATCAGAGTAACGATGCCACGTCTAGCTCCTGGGGTGCAAGCAATACTTTAACTATTGTGAGAACTATGCAAATATCACTCATGTTACTACAAAGGATACCAAGACAGTCACAACAAGAGGCAGTTCTGGCTCAGCATCTTCAGAAGAAGTTAAGTAATTTGACACTAGGGATGAAACATCTCTTTCTTTTTCTTTTTCAAAGTAAGAAAGTCATGCAACTTCAAATCTGTGCCAAGAGAACAGTTCTCATAGGTGAGGAAAAAAATACATAAATAACTAACAAAATTCACTGGTACCAGCACAGACAGAACCAGACCTGCCACTGCTTGCTCTGTCCTGAGGGGTGGAACCTACAGGAACTCCTCATGGATACCCCAGATCTAAGAAAAATGAACATGCAATCCCCATTGCCTCTCTTGACTGCTCTAAAGCACTTCCTTCAGTTTAACCCAGAAGGGTCCTCACACCCCATTTAAAACAACTCATATGTGTCTTTACAGTAGATAATTCTTCTCTTTTAAAGAGGGAAGTAAATTAAACTCTGAACCCTAATCACATTAATAGCCCCGCCTGACACTATAAATCACCGATGCAGCATTTCGTTCATGCCCATAAATTACTGACACCATGCCCTCCTGCAGAAGATTCCTTCTCCTTAAAAGCATTTTAATATGTTTGCACCCAGTCTCCTTTTTAAATACACTGGCTCACACTGTCAGCTTTCCTAGTGCTCTAGGCACCAATTTCAAAATTCATAATCAATGATATCATTTTCCTTCACGGCAGTAATTTGATTACTGCTCTTGGGTGTGACAGGCATTTGTGACCATTTCTTCCCGTCTTCATCTGAAATTCATAATCTTGCTTCCCTCCCTCCTCCCCGCAAAACCTGTGCAAAATTGATAAAATAACATCAATAAATCTGGGCTCTTGCATTTTTCCTGAGGTGACTGTATTCCAGATTTCTTCTCTGAAACACAAACAAGGACATAGTTCATCTAGTTCAACAGCATGACCAAAAGGGGCATAAAATGATGATGATGTTTTGTGGCAGTTATTGCCAGTTTAGTTAATGTGACTGACTGCTTTTCCTGTGCAAGCTGTCTCTTCTAGATTACCCTATCTTTGAAATAATCACCACTACCACCTAACATTTAGTAATAATTTACTCCACAGCAATTGATATGACAGAGCCCACATCAGCTGAAACAAAATTGCAACATTCTAGGAAAAAAAAATTAATTCACATTTGTTTCTGACAAGTTCAGAGTCCCCTGTTGACCAACCTGTACACTGCACTGTTGAAGAACAGTACATTTAGAACTTTCCATATACAGCCTAAAGTTGCCACTTTGTTCCCACTAATTCCAGAACTTTTAATGACAGCGAGAACAGGAGGCAAGAATCTGTGTATTAATCAAATTCCAAAACAAGCTGCAGAAAGATGCCTGCCCATCCCTGAATTTGGCTGATTTCATCAATCACACAATTCTTAAGGACACTTAAAACCACTTCCATTTCCACAAACATCTGGAGAGACTGAAAGTGGAATGCAGCTGATAGCACCTACTGTGTTTTCTTTCAGGGAAAGTGGTTTTTTTCCCCAGGTTAAATAAGTGATTTCTCCCTACCTCCCATTAATACAATGCATTCCAGAGCCAGGCTGGGGATCACACACACATTCTCTTAGCCAGAGTAAAAGAGGGATTTTTTTGATTTTTTTGATATTTTTCCCCTCAGGTGTAATATTTGGGTGAGATAAAATACTGCATGTGTGATATACAGATTTAGACTATGGAAACTTAGTACAGGTGACCTAATTCAAAAGCCGGATTTCAATGAACCAGATAATTAAGGTTTTTTTTCTTCTAACTGCTATTTTAAAGTATCTGATTCTAGATATTTAAAAGTAACTTGTGACCTCAGAATCATTAAAATATTCTGTTCTCCCTTGAGGTATCTCAGAGCAATCCAATTTTTTTTATGTTGTGCAACCACACTGACATAAGAATTTCCATTAAACTTTTATCTGCAAACATGATGCAATGGTGCCAATTTACAACTGCACAAGAGAAAGTCCATGGCTGAGATAAAAGTAAATGGACCACACAAGCAAAAGAATTTTCAACTTTCAGATGTTGAGTTAGGGCAAAAACAACTGTCCAAACTGTCATATTTAATTATTATTAATTATTTATCCTACAGGAGAAAAATATGCCAAGAGTTTGTTAGGCTGACGGAACCATTAACACGAGGAACCCCTCGTAAGTCAGATGCAGTTTTTTACTCAGAAGAGTTGTTAATCTTTTCCAAGAGTTAAAGCCTAAATGCTCATACATGAATTTTGAAAAGGCTGAAGCAGCAGAACATAACTGAACCAAAACTTTTCTTTGAAAAGAGCAATGCACATTCCTGGAATGAATAATTCTTTCTTGTCTGTTCTGTTAACTCCTTCTTCTTGATATTTGTATTTCTATCATAAATTAGCTGCAATTTTCCCACAAGATGAAACCTGCTCTAGTAGACAAGTTCATATTCACTGTGAATTACTGAAGCATCCATGTAACTTTTTTTCTTGTAGATTATTTTCACAGAAATTCCTTTTAAGAAAAGTAGAAGCAAGATCTTTTACAATGCCATGGCAGCAATTTGTTTTGCTCTTTTAAGTTCTATTCACTGAGCTAATAAAGACACTCATCAATTAAATATAAAAAGTGATTTTAAAGTTATTGTTCTGACTTCAAGCTACATATATGAAGCTTACAAGTTGTTTTTGCTTCCAGATGGAGCTGAAAAGAAACAGCAGATCTGACCTACAAAGCTGCTTGGAGGAACTACAGCAGAAAAGTGGCATCACATTTTGCTGCTCTTCAAAACCATCTATTTGTTCAGGGTCCCTTTCAGACTGAAAAGATGTTACCGTTTTCCTTAGGCAAATGCGTGAGGAATTAAAAAATAAAACAAGAAAATAATCTCTCAGTGGCTGGAGAGACACTATTGCAAAAATCTATATCCCTACATCCCTATTTGCCAGCGTCACAGTTTGTGGAACAGAGAACAATTCAGTATTTCAAAGGAAGCCAATAACCATCATGAGAGCTCCCATGGGTGACGTTACTTAATCTGCAGCTTCATCTTCCAGAGGAAAAAGGAGCCTATGAGGGAAAACTATTTCCATAAACAAGGGTCTCAAAAGCCAAAGAGAAGAAAGGTTTGGGGTAAGTTTCAAAATTCAGGCACTTCTGTCTAACAATCCTGGCCATGCCCTTCCTCCCCTCAAAGCTGGGGAATAATTCAAAGCCAATGAAAGCTCCAGACTTTGGGAAATGCAGATCTTGGGGAGCACTGTATCAAAAGGAGCCAACAGGAAGAATGAATTTCTTTATTTCTGCACCAGACTCCCTGTGACTGTACTGAAGCAGCAGCAGTAACAGTCTGCACCTTCCAGAGCACTTTACACCTTCCACAACACACCTCACCTGATCGACTCCAGCCCTGCCAGAACAAATGTTAAAGCAGTTTGTTCCTCCTCATCCTCCTCTTTGATCATTTCAAAGCTTTGAACAGTAACAGACTGCTGAGGAGAGAGCTACCAGCACCGACAGGGAGAGAGGATCTGCTAGAGCTGATATGCAGCACACAGAGACAGCGTGAGAGGGATCTCCCAGGGAGGAACAGCAGAAGGAATTGCAGGCACTTCATCCTAAAAGGATCAACAAATCCCACAGACAGACTGCAATTGCATGAAATTGTTCTGCAAAAGGAAATGTGAGAGGAACAGAAGTTACCTGTGATTTCACAGTTCTCATTGAAATGCAACCTATATTTTCAGGAGACTGAGGAAAAAGGCCATTATTTATATCTATTTGGAGGATACAGGGAAAGCAAGAAGGGAAGGGAGGAAGATTCTCTTCTGCCAGCCTTGAGACCCAGCAAGTGGCTTAGCTAAAAAAACAACATCCTCAAAAGTATACTGATCATATTTTAAAACTATAAGCAAAATCTGCATTCCACTGGCAAAGCTGTAAAACTTGCCTGGAGACTACACACGGTGCTCTAATCACACTGGCTCCTCAGAGCTGACCCATAAAAGCCAGAGCAATTACTGACAGATGCACTAAAAATTCCTGACTCGCTTTTTGGGGGAACAAGCCATGGATTTGTATTTGGAAGCTAGTCCAAAACTGTTAAGAATCATGTAGAATAAACAGCCTTTTGCTCAGCTGCCAACATGCCAGCCCAAAAGCTTGACGAGGTGACTTCAGACAGAAACAAAAAGCCTCTGTGTTTGTACCTACTACAGCTTGCACTAAATTCCCCTCTCTGACACAGAGGATCTCGGTGCCAGGGAACAACAATGAATCCACAGGCCAAAGGCTCACATCTGCTGCTTGGCTTTGAAATCCTTCCTCGCTTTTACAGACTGAAATTCCAAAGGATGCCAGAGCCCAGTGCCACCTGGAGGACCCCACTGACCACTCTGTGGCCACACAGACCAGCCTGGAGACCTTCAGTGCTCAACAGCTTCAGGTTTGGAAATGCTGCTTCCCACACACGATTACATTGCCAATTCAAGACCCTGAGTTTCCAGAAATCTCTTGTTGGTGCACATCTGCTGGGATTAGAAGGTTCAAGGTGCCTCCAAATGTTAACCAGGAAAACAGGAAGACAGATCATTCCACAATCCACAAACACAGAATCATACCAACCCCAGAACAGCCTGGGTTGGAAGGCACCATAAAGACCATCTCACCCTAGCACGGCAGGGATCTGCTAGAGCAGGTTGCTCAAAGCCCCATCCAGCCTGGCCTTGAACACTTCCTGGGTTGAGATAACATGCTGCTTTTCTTACTGGAAAGGAGATTAAACACAAAACTCTCTCC
Organism: Pycnonotus jocosus; assembly: GCA_013400435.1. Lineage (NCBI taxonomy): Eukaryota > Metazoa > Chordata > Aves > Passeriformes > Pycnonotidae > Pycnonotus > Pycnonotus jocosus. The sequence continues at coordinate 377,227 of VWYP01000787.1, read as the reverse complement.
TGTGTAAGTGTGTCCAGCAGTTGGTGGCAGCAATGTGTTTCAGCCCCAGTCATTGCTTCACCAAACCAAGCACCACTTTACAGCTGAGAGCTCATCCTCCTCCACAGGCTGCTCAGGAGCTCCCTCTGAAATGGAACCATCACTTGGAAGGTGTCCCCTCTGCAGCCAGGCCTCAGCACCAGTAAAACCGTGTTACCAAATGAAACACTGTGAGCGAGCGTGAGCAGCCTCTCAGCTGTGACAGGAAAGCAGACACAGGGTAATTCTTGTCTTTATTCACACATCAGAGACTGACTGCAGTGATTTCAAACACTTGCCTTTTTTTCTCTGCAATGCATACCATATCATTACCCCCTGAGAGGCCACTTTACACTTGGCTCTCCTGCCTCCTTTCTCCTGCTTTGTTGTATAAAGTTATACGGAAAATAATACCTAAGTGGCTCCGCATCCTGCAGGGAAGTAGCTTAAAACATCACTCAGTCTTTCTGAAAATTTTCATGCCACTGTAAACAAAACAAAAAAAAAAGTCAGTCATTATACCTCAAACTTGACAATTTCTTTTGGGTTGAAAACCATAAATTAAGTAAAAAATATTTTTTTATTCAAACACATGGGTTTGCTTTCCACCAAAACGCTTCTGACAGCTGCAAAGATGACAGTAACCTGTGATACCTGCTCTGCATCACCCTTGTGGCTGTCTTGTTATTTCTGGAAACCCAAAAGGTACTTCCTGAAAAATCAAATCATTCTGTCCTAATTAGAAGCTTCTGAAGACAAACTTCAATTGGGATGTACACTTCCCACACATGAAACACTAATTCAGAAAACAGGAAGCCCTTCTCAGCATGTCCTTCAGATGAGAGGTTGCAGACTTAAAAACACCAGGTTTAAAACCCAAGCTGAAAACTCTGCTGTTTAATAATGAAACACAGCAGTTGCTTTTCAGCTTCTGGAGTTCTTCTAGTAATAAATAAAACCCTGACTGCAGCAAGACAGGTTTTGAGAAGCTTCCTCACAGTCGCTAAGTTTTACAGGACAGGAATTTACCCTCTCAATGCAAACATGGGGGTGATAAACTCTTTCTCTTCACACACCCGCTATGACAGGAGTGGGATGTAACAGCATTAAAGCCATCACAGTCCCTTTCCAGGGGTGACACTGGAACCAAGGTTTATGAACAATCAGGTCAGAACACCTCAAGTGCCCCAGGTTCCCCGTGTTCATCTTTGCTGGTGGAAAACAGGAATATTCACTGGGCTGATTGAGCTTTTCTCCTGCAAACTCCCACTCCTTAAAAGCACCTCACAGTCAAAGGCATTCCAGGCAATGCAGGTGCATTACTGCTGGGCAAGCACAAGTGCATGGAGGGGAAGTGAGCACTTCAGATCCTGTTACTCTTCTCTGATCACCTAAAGCTGTTCATAATGCTATTCTGATCATTTGTAAGGGATGTGAGATAATGTCCATTCTTGCTAGGCAAGGCAAGGACTACCAGCAGCCAACACACTAAATTAAGGGCTATTAATAACTTAATTTCCAAAGGCAGCTAGTAATTTCATTTGTGGCAAAAATTTAGCTGCTTGGTATATGCTTTTCTGCAAAAACACAACTTGTCTGGAGTAGCTATGAACTAGATATGACCCCATTTGGGCTCTAAATTACTGATGCAAACTTCTCAGGGCAGATATCCAATGATTCAAGATCAACAATCTGACATTATTTTTGCCTGTGTGCTACCAAAAGCCAAAACACACTTTGGGACTTTTTGACAGCGTGTGTGGTTTAGGCAGCGAAACCAACAACACTAATGGTTCCATCACATCAGCACACAGTTCCTTAGAAACACTTGCACTCTCAATTTTCACCTACTTAAAGGGAAGTGACAAAGCTGTAAGTCTCGCAATCAAAGTACTGGTTCATCACATGAGGATGATTTATTTTTTACCTTCTGTACAAGAGCTTAATAAGGCAACTCCAACACGTAGTTTTATTTAATTAAACAATCTCCTGGTTGTATTAAGACCTCTTTAAAACATTCTGTGTTGCTTCTAGCAGCGTGCAGCTGGTGTTATACAAACTACTGCATCCCCCTGTGTTGCTTTCTGACATGATGTAAATGAGCGTAAATCTGCTGAGTCCTGTTGATTTACAAAGGGTGGCTGATCCTCATAGTTTCAAGTTTCCAAAAGGAGACATAAAAATGTATTTGATATGCTCCACCTGAGAAACATCTGAGGCCAACTCTTGTCCCTGGGGGAGCCTGTCTCTTCCCATACCCTCTCCCTGCCAGCACCAGAGGGGTCCCTTTGGGCACCTCAGCTCCTTTTCACAGGAAGCAGCACCTGCTTCATTAAGGGCTTTAATCACTTAAAAATTGCTAGAAGTATCAAAGGGAGAAAGCATGAAAGTTCCTCTCCTAAATGCAATTAATGTGCAATGTTCCACTCTTGACTAGAACTACACAGGTAGAACTCGAAGCTTCAAGGCCCTCCTTGTCCTGATGCCTCAGAGCATTCCAGCTGAAAACTCTGTTGTTTACTCTTTAACTTCTAAGGGAGAGGCCCTGAAATATAATCAATGAAAACTCACTTTTGAAACCCTACAATTTTAATTACCATTTTCAGAAACCCTCTATCACATGTTTTATGTACAATCAATGCTGACCCATAAAGGGAAAGCACTCTCACATTTTGGTATACAAGGAGTTTGCTCTTTAAGAAGAAAACAATCAATTACTGATCATCTAACTGCCTCAGTGTGCGTAACTATTGCTCTTCTGTTATTGCAGATTAGACATGATTGTGTCCCAAGAAAGCAAAAATGCTATAAAATCCCACTTCTGATTTGTTCAGTACAAGATTTTATTTATATTATTACTCAGGGTGGTAGATTTTTTTTTTAAACCTACACAAAGCATTGTAGCAGCTAAGGTGGCAAAAAATAATTAAATCTTGCAACAGCACCATTTGATCAATGTGTTTTGACACTGCTTCCTTCTAAATCATTCTTAATGTGCTGAGATCTGAATGCATGTTGACACATCAAGATACCATTGTGTGAGAGTTGTCATGCATTGAAAGAAATCTCTTCATACACATAACCCTGGTTTTAATATGTTGTAGCAGATCATGCCATAAGAAGCTTGTCGTGCCCAGATTTTGAGTTCAAGTGTTGCTTTTTATTTCATCTGAGGTGGGGGATCAATCTGCAATGTTTTCAAAGAGGCATTACAAAGGATCAGTGAGAAAATTACTGGCTTTAAACACACAAGAACAATGCTTTCCTAATTAGCATGCATAAATAAGAGGCACAAAAAGCCCAGTGACAGACATTGAGAGAAAAGATGTGCCAGGATATCCATGTTCTTTAGTTTTAGTTCATCAGGGATAGGTTGATAAAATGCTGAAGAAAAAGCCTACTTAAATTTCTGTTCAAAATCATTAATTGAATTAGAAAAAGTAGTGTGTTTGTACATAAATTGGTGTTATCAGGTACATCTCAGCCAACCTGGTGGAATCAATAACATTTACACTGGCCACTCAGACAAGATGAACTCATTTGGTTTACATTTGGGACTAAAGACTTGAACATAGTAAGAGCACACCTGACTTCTTCTTATTCCCTCTTCAAATGACCTGAATCTGTAATTCGCATGCAGGTGTGTCTAGCAGCAGGCTAAAGAACAGCCATCCTGGGGTAACATGAAACCAGAGATTTGCACAAATATGGGCAGTTAAACTTAGAAGGGATGTGTAAGTACATGCTATGGACACTTCACTGAGCCCAGAAGGTGCACAACTCTTAACTACTTTAAAAAATCAGATCAGAAAAGCCAGTGCATTCTTGGAAACAACACATGTTTCATAGTAAATACTCCAATATTTTTAGGAGCCCAAATGATATCCAGCAGTGTTTGAAGTCCCATTACTCCCTAAGGAAGTCAAGTACAGCTCAAGAAAAGAAAGAGAAAAAGTTGTTTCTCTTCAAAAGAGAAAAGGAAGAAGCAAAAGGAAAAGAGAGCTGAGCAAGCTTCCCCTTTGAAGGAAATGTAGGACTGAAGAGAAGGCAGCAATGGGGTCTTGGGCTGCCTGATCAGCAGGCAGGCACCAGCTCCAGGAAAGGAGCAGAGCCCTCCTGGAGCAGCTCTGCAGGAATATTCCACTCTTTACCTTCTCCAGCACTGAACCTTGCATGTTAATCCCTAAAATCCTCCTTATTTAATAAATGCATTAAAGTCTATTGATTTTCAGTGACTATGAAAGGTCAAGTCAAAACAAAGCAGGAACATTTTGCAATGCATGGGGCTGTAAAGAGGAAAAAAATCCTAATGAGAGTAAGTGGTTACTGTGCAGATTGAAGAGAAACTTCAGCCAAATTCATGTCCAGTTTCATGGATGTAAGCAGAGAATAATTCCACTTGGGCCAAAACTTCAAGCAATACTCTCTTGTGAGTTTTTATTTGCATGCTCAGGAGACAAATTTTAATCTCAAAACCTCAGACATTATTAGTATTTGTTTAAAGGCCAGGAAAGGCTGCTGTAATCTTTCATTGTGACCTCCTGTTCAATACAGACCAGAAGATGGAAGCCAAAAGCTTCACCACCCATCTCACAGGGGAGGAGGAATGAAAAGTGATTCCCTGCCATACTCAGGGTATCCCAGGTCAAAACAGGCAATGGCAGGGCAATGAGAAGCAAGTATGTGCCTAATTTTAATATCTGTGTTATGAAATCTTCCATACAAGCTAATTCATGGAACAGTCACATTTTCTTTTCCCAAACTTTCTCATTCCACCCAAACCTACCCACAATGAAAAATGATTCTCTGATTAGAGGCATGCTTAATTACTTTCCAGCAATAAAATTTTATGAAACAAATTTTTATCCTAGCCTGTGTATTTTCTTATTTATTTTTATATATTCATAAATATGCAAAGCCATTAAGATGATTATTAATTGCAGCAGAATGCAATTAAGTGGCTTTTCACAATAGCGGTCTTTGAAACTGCAATGTGTATTCACAGTTTTTCCAGCACCTGGCTTCAATTATTTAGCTCTTTGAGGATCTCTGTTATCATGATATAATGAATGTTCTACTTAAATAGCATCGCTACCTGAAAGAAAGAACACTGATCTATTACTACATTAAGTTCAGAGTTGTGTCATATAATGAAACCTTCACAAAACTGATTACCTGCAGAGCCTCACACTGTTCACAACGTTAGCAAGTCACATTCTCTTTTTGGCCACAAAGTTGTCGTATTTTCCTTCCCCCAAATAACTCCTCTTTAATCTTTTCACAGATTTTTACACCAGTGCTACCTAATTTCCAAACTAATGTTTTAAAAGGTGCTGATCCAACTCTCCCATGCACACTGGGTGAAAAAAAGGTGTGCCTGCAGCAGGGAGAGACTGTTTATAAAATTATGGACACTGCACACTATAAAACACCCAAAAATCTCGTTAGCAGACTGCCTTTTCAGGAGTTACTCCTCCAGAAAGGCAAACTCTTTTTGAAGGTCAGCAGCCTGACCTCACTGATGTTTACAGCACTGACTTCTCCAGCAGCCACTTAGAGGATGCTTTCAGCATCTCGCTTCAGTAAGTGGTGGCAGCCTCCATAAAAAGCAGGATATTGTTACAGCTTGCAAGAACTGACATTAACTTTTAGCCTAAGTGGTAAATTTTACCACCAAAAAGATCATTTGCTATTGAAAGCATGTGCTTAAATCATTTTAGCTCTACCTGACCTTACTCCCACTCCCTGCTCCTCTCTGCCACGCCCTCCCTCAAGTGTCAGTGCCCACCCTTACACCCCTATTACAACAACTGAAATGCTCATTTATTACAACAACTGAAATGCCTATTTAGGGACATTTTGCCCAATTATATTGCTGTCTTCGTTATTCAACTTGCTAATAGAGAGGAAAATTCCTGAGGTGATGAGGAAGGGAAAAACAGAGTTACAGAGCAACACAGAGGCTGCTGAAGGGAACCCTGAGCAAGGCAGCACAGGGAAGAGGATGGATCCCAGGAGGGGATGCAAGGAAGGCAATTTCCAGCCCTGCAGAAAGGCAGCAGCAGCAGCAAGGCACAGGCATTTAGCCTGCACCATTCCCACAACGTGACTGCGTGGGAGACATGAAATGTGGCAAAGCGCTCCTGGAAATCTCCTCAAGTCTCTCTCGGGATCTGGCAGAGTTTTATTGGCTTCTGCTCTGGTAACAGTAAAGCCAGCTGAAGGCACACCTGGGCCCTGGGGAGCAGTGGGCTTCAAAAATTCACAGCATCAGGGGTGGTGCTGCTCCCTGCATGTAAAACACAGCTTGTATTTCTTACAGAACTTCTCAGATATTTTTCAGCCTCAGCTGCATGAAAAGCCCTTCTAAGCAGCTCACCTACCACTGGTTTTCCCTCTGTGAAAAACTGAGATGTTCCTAAAATAGCATCATGTTATACTGCAGTGCTCTCCAACTTTGATCCTATAATCCCCTCCAAGAGGGGGACCCTGGCAGCGGTGCTGGCAGCCCACTGACAGCACAGGAGCCACCCACAGAGCCACGATTGCAGCAGGAGGGATTTAAGAAGGTGGTTTGGGGAGCCCTGTACATGCACAGCAGCACAGGGGACTTGAGGTGGTTCACCTCAAAAAAATATGTTTTTTTTTCCTTGTTGTTCAGTCAAAATATACTGATGCAGACCCACTACCTGACCTGAGATTATAATTTTAATTTAGGCTGTGTCGAAAAAACATCACATCCCAGTCAACTTTCTTCATACTAATGCTCCTTGCGTTATTCAAGAAGAAATAAAAAATTAAACAAGAAGAAAATATTAAAGAAATTTTTTAAAAAATGAAAGAAATTTATAGTCCTATCTGCTTGCCCTATTTACTCATCTGCCTCTTGTTTGGGACAAATACCTGTTCCACAGAAACCAGCCTTCAGAAGGGGGAAAAGGCCTTCCAGTCATTATTGTATCAGGATGGAGACCATCCACCCAAAATGCAGGACATGAATAATGCAGTGATCAGCAAAAAGGAAATAAGTGAATTAGCAGACAGCATTCCTACTGCAACAACTATTTTTTGCTGCCTAATACAAGATAACAAATTTAATTTCCAACTTGATTTATAACTCCAGAACTAGTGCAACAATTAACTACAAATTGACAAGTATGTTTTACTAGCAGCCAAGATTTTAATTTACAAAAAAAAAAAAAAGTAAACTTAACACAAAGCTCTCACAGTACTTTGGGAAATACAGATCTAGTAAAAGGTTAATACAGTTAAATTTTTTTGCATTGGCATATGAAAATTTAACACATTAGAAAAGAACTAAGCTGAAACTGAATGCTTTAATCAAACCCTGGTGACATCATTTTTGCTGAAAGAATTTGGAAAATCAGAGAGATTAAAGCTGAGATCCATTAGTAAGATAGCAAGTGAATATAAACATAATTTCTGCAATTTCTGCTGATTCAATTTTGAAAACCTACAAGATTAAAACTAAGGCCTACTTATAAGATGGCAAGTGAGCACCAAGTTACTACTCTTCAAATCACAGAACGTTTATATGAAAATAATCAATGAGAAATCTCATTAAAGCTGCTTTTCACATTCATCAGATTATTTGGTAAAGATGCTAACAAAATTAAATCCCTCCCGGTACAATAACACAAAACAATATAAAATTATCCAGATGACAAAAAAACCCCACATTCCACAACCAGTCAAAACCCAGAATCAAACTTGTAATGCAATTCAACAGAGTATTATTAAATTAGGCCCAAGTGTGGAAAAAGAGACTCTGTCCCTAGTGCTGGCTGTTCCATACCCTGGCAGGCTGGGATGCTGCTGGGAAATCAGCCAGGCTGATTACTGTTATAAGAAATCTTTTATTTGGCTCTTCAAACAGCTGATGTCAGCTCCTTCCACTCTTAAAAGAACTCATGTCAGACTACAAATAAGAGAACAAACGGGAGGATTACAAGCAGGAATTAAGGAGAAACAAACCTATTAGCCTAGCAGGGGTTCACACAGATTTTTCAGTAGGGCAGTGAAGTATATCAGATGATGCAGGGCAAGGGAAAAATGGGGACCTTCCTTTGGGATCATCAGCACAGGGTGGGAATGGGCCACAGAACCCTTAAATTCAGCTTCTCCCCCTGCCCACCAGGCACAGCCAGCAGTGCCATAATCCCTAATCCAGACCCCAAACCCCCACACAACTCCTGCTTCCCCTTTGCCTTGCTGCAGAGCAAAAACCCAAGCACACAGCAGTGGGGAGCCTTAACAGCCAGGTATAAATCACCTGGAAAGATCCACCACCCAACAGCCAGGGTAAAAAATGTGATCCTGACTTCTCAGCAAGCAAAGGAAAGCAGCTGCTTCAGACCCAGAGCAGCAATCAGATCCCCACTGGTGGAGCCCAAAGCTTACAGCAGTGCCTGAGCAGCCTTCCTGCTGCCCAGGGATCCTCCTGCTGGCCTCAGACCACAGCAGAAATTTGCAATGAGAGCATATTCTGCAGTTTGTAAAGTGCCTGATAATTCCACCTCTCCCTGCCCTCCAGCCCGAGAGTGCGGATTTTATTTTTCTCTGATTCTAACAGCACCGAATTAAGACACAGGTTCTGGCTGGCAGCCTTGAGTGACCTTTTTAAAGGCCTGAAATAGATTTAAACTCAAAGTCCCTGGCAAAGGAAGCCTGGCAGGCTGTTTTTACACGGCCAAACAGGGCTCAGGCACAGCAACACCCCCACAGACCAGATAGGGATGAAAAGGGCAAGTCTCTCAAAATATGGCTCTGACTTTGAAATTCAGATGACAGGGCCTCTGTACATAGGGTATTTGACAGTTCTGTAACACAGCAGCTCTGGTCACCCCTTGGAAAAAATTAATCAAAGTTTCCATAAAGACAAGCTTTTCCCATTCTGCCTTCATAACTTTGCTGAAGAGGTCCATGGGCTCCAGAGCCTTTAGAGGGAGCAGGCAGATTGAAGCAAACACATCAACTCCTGCAGCCCAGAGCTACCAAAGTGAGTTTTCTTCTCCCTCTTTTTATGTTTAAAGTGCATAATTAAACAGAATGCATCAAATCCAGCCATGAAGCAAATATAACTCATAACACATAGCTGAGCATAAAATAATTAGTTATAAAAAAGTCAGCTCCTCAGTTAAATAACGCAACTGGATTAGGCAACTTTATTTAAAGTCCAGAGGAGAGAGGGTTGATATGATGATTTAAATATTATTACCCAAGTTAAACTTGGAAACCAGCACAGGTGTCAAAGGCAGTTCTGTGCCTGTCAGACCCCACATGGCTCTGCACCTCTGCTCCACCGCTGCAAATCCACAGTCATTTGAGGACATGAAATATCCAGGGGAACATAAAACACCCAAGTGAATCACCACCCTATGCAGAACGCCCCCAGGGATTTCTCATCTCCTGACTGTCAGTTTAAGGCACGGAGGAAGATGAAGAAGGCCAACAAAAAGGCCAAGGAAGGCGTGGGCAGCTGTGGGAAGGAGCGGGATGTCCTGGGCATGGTGCTCCTCTCCAAACACAGAGCAGAGAGTGGGGCAGCAGGGACTGCTCCAAGCATCTCCCTCTTCCCAGCTTTGGCTGGAGCAATTGCACCCAGACAGAGGCAGAATTGGCACAGCTCTTTCACAGATCAAGGCACCCAGGAGCTGAACTGGAAAACCACAATGGAATGAAATAGGATGTTTGTTTACCTTGAACCTGACACCTTCACTTTTACTGCTCTATCTTCCACTTTACCAACCCAAATTGAGAGCCAGGGAAGCCCTAAAAGAAATCTGCAAGGAAACCACTTAAAAACCATCACATACCAATAATAGAATGAATTTATTCCACACGAGGAAGGGATGAAAAAGGGCAAATATAATGGAAACCTACTGCTCCACACCAGCTTGTGAAAAGCCCAGCTGTGTCAAAGAGAGAGGATTGTGCAGCTATGTGGGATATTTACTGCAACTAAGACATCTGAATAAAAACACATCACTTACAGGATCACACTGGTTTGATTATCTTTTAATTGACTGTGTTTTTAAATCACCCCTAAATCACAACCTTTAGTTCTTTTCTACCTTACAGCAGCATCCATGTGCACACTGTACACATGTACATGGTCCCTCGTGGGCTTCCCATCATAAATAAGGATATTAGAGCAGCTCAGGGCCACACTGTACCAAGCCCTGAACAAACAAGCAGAACAGCCTCTGTCCTAGGTAGCTCCTCACCTCATCATCTACTCCTGTTCACATTTATCTCACTTTAACAAGGCAAAACCCATTCCTATTCCTGTGCCTGCTGCAGCTCTGAACATGACATTAGTACTTAACAGCAGCTTTAACTCGTTTTGTCTAATCTGAAATCTTAGACTCAAAAAAAAAAAAAGTTTTAAAAAATCTAAGTTTTCAGCAATTTTTGCTTTCAGAAAGTTTTAAAGTGAGTGAGATCCATTTAAAAAACAGAGACAAAAGGGCTAAAGGGCATGGACCGAAAAAAAAAATAATAAATACAGGCTGGAAGAGAATCATATGACAAATGTAATTGAAGCCAGCACCACTGAACGAGTAAAAATCATCCAGCAAAAAAGATTGTGTAAGGGTAAAAATGAAGTGTGATAGTCCTGTCACCTTTGGGGCTTCAAGGGATGAGTAATGAAAAGTCCTGGATTAGAGCTCACAGAAAAAAGGGCTGAAAGGGACCTCCAGAAGTTATCTAGTCCATCTCCACACCCCGAGGCAGGAGCAGCTTTAGAGATATCATTGCTGACAGATGTTTTTCTAACATGTTCCCAAAGACCTGCAATGACGGAGTTGCCACAACCCCCATAAGCAACCTTAAGCAACTAATGGCATATTTCATCCTAGAAAGTTTTTGTCACAAAAGTAAATCTCACTTGCTGTAGTTGAAGCCCATCCTTTCTCACCTCATTCCCCATGGACAAGGAGTGTTTTCCCTTCCCTGTGCAGCAGGAGAAAAAGGCAGGAATGTTGTGACACACTCAACCACCGGGTCCTAATTTTTACCACTGCCGCTCCTTCCACTCTATTTGCTTTTTAATACTGTTTTTTTGGATGCCATCCTGAAAGTAACACGTGGTAATAGGATAGAAATTTTAATCTGTCCCGTCTACAAATGGTTACTCTCGAACACAGGAGGACATGGACCTGTTGGAGTCAGTCCAGAGGAGGCCACGAAGATGATCACAGGGCTGGAGCACCTCTGCTGTTGGTGACAGGATGACAGAGTTGAGGTTGTTCAGCCTGGAGAAGACAAGGCTCTGGGGAGACCTTCAAACCCCTTCTGGTGCCTAAAGGAACTCAGAGAGCTAGAGAGGGATTTTGGAAAAAAGAGCAAATAGTGATGGGACAAGGTGTCATGGCTTTCAATTCAAAGAGGACAGCTTTAGCTGAAAAGAAAATAATCCTTCCCTATGAGTGTGGAGAGGCCCTGCACAGGGTGCCCAGAGAAGCTGTGGCTGCCCCATGACCCCTGGAAGTGTCCATGGCCAGGCTGGACAGAGCTTGGAGCAACCTGGGATAGTGGGAGCTGGATTAAGACGAGTTTTAGGATCCCTTTCAGTCCAAACCATTTTCTGGTTGTGTGTGGATCTTCTCTTCTCTGTAAAGATGACAGGAGAATCATGATTCTCCCTCCCATGAGCTGGTAATTCTGTGAGGATATTGAGTCCAGCAATTCTCATCTCTCTGACCCTTTCCCCTTCAAGTCACAGGCTCTTGCCAGTAAACAACACTAAAAAATGGGAAAGAGGGGAAACAATAAACGAAAGAGAGCAGCAGCTGCTGACCATGTTTTCAAGGGACAAGTCCCTAGGCAAACATAGGAAAAAAAGCCAAGCTCTCCAGTTAACTGAAAGCTGTTGGCTTGATGCAGATACTGCCTGGGAAATTACCATGGCCTGTGTTATACAGCATCTCTAGTTTGACCTGCAATATTACGGCATTAAGTATGAGTCACACAGGCTTTTTTAGAGCAAGAAAGCAGGAGCTGCTGAAAGATCTATTTTCTTAATAAACACAAAATTATAAGCCAGTACTTTCTGGATATTTATACAAGACAGTAACACCACAGGAATGAAAGCTGTGGGGGTCTTTATATTTGTTTGGTGAGCTTTCTTTGTGCGCTCAAATCCAAAGCTCCACACCTTCAGGCTGTTCTCTCCAAATACGTGAGCAAGCATCCTTTCTAGGATGAGAGCTCAGATTTTTGCTTTATCACACCACTCTGACAGCTAAGGTATTTCTAAAAACCACTAAATATCTTGGAATTCATAACACCAGTACCACCACGACCAACAGGAGACTTCCTAAGGGTATCTCTGACTCAAACAGTACTTTTTTTTTGTTGTTTATTAATCCAATGACCTGCTCTGTTTCCTAATGCCAATTAAATATCCAAGAAAAGAGATGAAGGAGGGATGTAAAAGTTGTTACACTTCCCTTCTGCCTTCCAGCCAAAAGCTTGTCCCCTTTTCTGAGCCTTTTATAGTCTAGGCAGGTCTCACCAGCATCACCAGCCAAGGGAGAGCTCTTGCCTAAGGAACTGTCTGCCTAAACTCCTCAATTTATTAGAGCTTACAGACATCAGGGAGCAAAGAGGTGCAGTCAGCAAAGATAAGTTGCAGAAGAAAGAAAATAAAAACCATTCATTATACACACAAGCCTTGACTGCAGAATTGAAAGTTATGCAAAAAGAAGGGCTCTGATTAATCATTAATTATACCATGTATCTCTTAAAAGCCATACATTCACTTTAACAACCTGAAAGTCACAGCCAAGATGATGTGGTCACTCAATCCCACAGCTTCAAAGGACATAGTAACAAGTTTTCCCTCTTCTGGATCAGTTCCTTCCTCTGATCTCTTTAGGCACATTGACTTATTGCAATTAGGAATACACATTTAGCAGAATCGAAATTGATGGACCTACATAAAAGAAGTGCCTGGCTCTCGAAGCAATCCCAATGCCAAACTCCTTAGTAAGGAAAAATTTCCATTCAAAGTAATGGGAATACAAAACACTTTAGTCTTGGCCCTTTGGGATGGATTTTTAGAAGAAAGCTCCTTCTATTTCATTAGCAAAGCAAGCAGCCAGACTTTGCTAAGTAGTAACTCTACTTCCATTCTCACCAGGTGCTAAACTCTTACAAAAAATGTAAAAGAAAGTGGGTTTAAACGTGCTGCCATACCTGTGGTGTTCAATGACTGATCTTGAGTCTTCTGGGGGGAAAAAGAGGAGGAAGGAAACAAAAACTTAACTGTACTTGTAGTCTGCTTTCCTTGCTTCAAAGTGGACTTCTTTCACCCATCCAAAAATTGGACCTGACCTACAGCTCCACTGTTCCAGCTAAGAAAAAGAGATCAAATGCCATTGCCAGGAAGACATCTATGGGAGCTTACATCCCACTCATCAAAATTTTAACTGGATATTGACATGCTCAAAATTAGATGTTGTTCTAAAAACAATTAAAAACCCCCAAAACACAAGGCTCCTGCCATGTTCTCTGAGCTCTTTTCAGTCAAGACTTGCCTTTGAGTCAAATATGTCTCTTAATTAACAACTAGTCTTTCAAAAATTAACGAAGGAAAGCAGTACTAAAGGCTATGGATGTTACAAAGAGAAACAAGAATAATGTTGTTAGCTTTTTGCTATGCTAGATGAGACATTACTGTGCCAGAGGCACAAGTAATGGAAATGTACTTTTATATAAATCTCCTTTCTTTGCTTGGATTATTTTAAATGACTCCACTACAGTGTATATTAACCTAGCCACCAACCTTCCTGCAGTCAGCTTTCTTTTTGCAGTTTATTAGGAATACAACCACCGTGGAACTGCCAAAGGACGGTGAATATCATCACACTCTCCCTTTGTTTGTTAAACACGCAGAACGGCCGTGCAAGAAACTGAACAAAACCCAAATTCTGGGAGGCAAAACTTCTGTCCCTGTCACCATATATTCAACCCTTTGCATCAGATGTGACTTTTCAGCAGGGCAGCAGCTCCCTTGACCTTGGCCAGGGGTTACAATGGACAAACACCTGAGAACTGCAGCTGTTTTTTTCCCCTCTCCTCCCTGAATTGACCTCTAAATGCCTTTTTCCAGAAGCTGGAGCCCACAGTGTGACTGGTCAAGCTGAAATAGATCAGGGGTCAAGGCAGAAACACACTCTGTATTTCTCAAAAACATCTTTTACTGTTCCTTCCTGATTTTACCTATTTGTTCCTACTCCATCCCAAAGCTGTGCCCAACACTGAACAAACACACAGCTACACTGCTACAGGGGTAAATATTGCATTTCCTTTTCCCGTATTAAGGTTACAAGTTGAGAGGCTTTGCTCCCCCTGAAAAGCACAACTGTGTGAACACCCAACAATATTCAAAACCAAGAGTTAAATACCTTATCACTTTCTCTTCCAGTATGTTGCATTCAACACTTTTCCTAATTTTCCTACCCTAGAGCACAGATAGCAGCATCCTACTTACTCTGTGAGGGTACAGGGGAAGTTCAGCATTTAGCAATGGTGAGAAAATTGGTTTAGATCCCTGAGGGAAGGTGCTATAGAAGTGCATTCAATTCAGCTGTAATTCAATCCAGTCTGTTGGAGCTGAAAATAAACAAAACACTTTCAAAGTTAAAGGGAAAGTCAGCATTTGTTTTATTTTTATATGTGTGTGTACATACATAGGCACACACACATAAATAAGAATGTAAACATATATTTAGGTATGATTGTATAATGTATTTTATTTTTGTGTGTTGGCATATATACACACACATCTACACCTACAAACACACACAAAGCCTTAAAATTTTAGGAAGTGAAATTTCTAAGGAGAGCACTAGGACAAGGTTAGCATAAGGCAAGTTCTGCCAGGCACACAGAAGCATACACTGTATGGAAAAGAATAGTTAAAGGCATTTTCTTCTACCATCACCTTTTGTTTCCTCAGGATATGAACAAAACAAAATCAAAGCAATTAAATCATTACCTTGAGAAAAAAAAAAAACAACCAGTAATTGTGCTTAATCCTCTGAGTTGCTATAATGAATACACCTGATTTACTTTGACTAAGAAAAAATGTATTTTTTTTTTCTCCAAAGCTGACAAAGGTAGAATTCAAAGAAGCCAAAGTAACTCCCACAGAACTTTCCTCAAAAGAGAGGGACGAAATAGCCCATGGTGTGTGTTAGGTAAGGTAAATAACCAGGAAGGCCCATTGCAAAGTGTACCTGTGATTTATAATGCTGGAAGAGCTTCCAAAGGGGAGAGCCTGCAACAAGTGCCCTCCCCATCTTTATCTGCATAAGGCAAATTGCAGGGTGGGGAGATGAAGGTTCTCCCATTTAAATTCTGCAGCGTCGTTATTTTGTCCCTGGAAGTTCGGTTCACAGCACGGAAACTCTCCAGCTCCACTAAACAAGGCAGAAGAACTGGTTCAGACAGGCAAATTACATTATCTGCCCCTCTCTGACCTCCAGCACCTCGCGAAAATTGGGAGGATGAAAGAGCCGCTGGCGCCGCTGCCAGCACAGCTCCCTGAGCTCCTCAGCCTTGGCAGAATTAAAGGGGCAACTTCACACATGGATGAACCATTCTGGAACAATCCTTCTAATGCAGCTGACACAAATAGGCTTTCCTCCAGTGCCAGGGAAGCGTGTCCCACACGTTTGTTTCTTTTGCATAGGATTCCTGCTCAGAGCTCAGGGATGTTTCTGGAGGGGAGGTTCTGGCCAAGAGTGGCACAGGGGTCAGTAAAGTCTTGGGAAAACGAGTGGGTGGGGAGTATCCAGAACCAATTTCCAAGCCAGGCTCTCTCAAGGGCACTCCTGTAGAGATGTGGGCACGATTTTGTGGGATACCAAAGAGCTGATGGAGCAAGAGATGGGTTTTTCTGTGGGAGATATTGCTGAGCTAGGATCTTTCTAGAATTCTTGGGTTAACATTTCAACACTCAGTGATGCATGTTTCCCCAGCGATAAAAATAAAGACAAGCATTTTCACCATTTTTTACATACACCAACTAAACACATATATTCCCTGGTTTCAGAACAAAATGGTGTCAGTGCTCGCACCCAGGAATTCGGGAAAGGACAGGGCAGATGTAAAGTAAGGGCAAAGGCTGCCAAAGGTTATCTGAGATCAAAGGGAAAGGTGCCATAGGGAACATCTCAGCTCAATCCCTGAAACCTCAGCACTCTGCACTGAGATTTAGTGCCATATGTACTCAGCAGTACATACAGTGTTGACAAAACTTTTATATTTAAACAAATAAAGGCCAGAAAGTACAGATTTCCTTAACTCTCCTGGGGCTTCAATTATGCAGTGCTGCATCTACCATGTAAGCCTATTTCCAGAGCTTTAGCACTTGACATTTTGAGATAAAATGTCATGAATGGTATTTGTGTACCTCTCTCCATCTTTGCCCCTCTGCCCCTCCACTTTGACTTGAAATCTTTCAAGGCATCAGACCACTGCTTCAAACTACCCCTTTCCTTTTCTTTCTTCAAATTTAGGATCAAAAGACCAGACAGACTTTAAAGATATCTTGCAAACAGTTTGCTCTAAGTCTTATTTCAAGAGCTTTTCTTCTCTAGTCTGCCCACTACTAAGCTAATCAATAGTTTTTCTGCTCATTAAGTACTGCTGGTGGAATCACTCTTGCCCATCAGAAGATTCTGCTGCCTGTTTGTTTCTCCCACCTTTACTCTTTCCAGCCCAGGACCACAACAGCCTCTGAAAGAAATCAATGGCTCCTGCTCTGGTCAGAGCATTTTGGCCTTTACATTGTGCCAAACCTCAGTCTCTCAACTGGAGACTCCAACTTTTGGCTTCCCATGTTTTCATCCTGATCTCCTCATGCTCATCCTCCTTAAATCTCTCTTCATTTGCTATGCCCTGAGCAAGAAATGAGAGGCAAATAGGAGGCATGAAATTGAGTAACAAATTTCTGTGAACTTCTAGATTGCCCTGGATGTGAAGCAGGGACATAAGAGACTCTTTTGTCAAGTTAAGCCAGTAAGAAGAGGGAGTTTAATGGTGGGGTGTGTGTGTGACTGGTTTCTCAACTGGCACGTGGATTTATCCTCAAACTGAAGGAAGACATTCATTAATTTTATCACACTCTTCTGAGCATACAGTTGTGGTCACCTCACCTCCTGAAAAGTGGTTTTTGGATGCAATATCCCTGCCTGAAGATGGAGAGAGCCTATATCCCAGCAGCCTCTTGCTCTTATCTGATGCAAATATGCTGCTTTCCAATTTCGCTCTATCTTGTCTGTACTTTTATCGAGCTTGCCTCTAATTGTACAGCTCTTCCTGAAAGGTCAATTGTTCCCCATCCAGCTGATGGCCTCCCAATGGAGTCTGAACTGATTATGAGCCCCTGCCTACTTGTAAGAGCTATGGTGAAGACGATGTTTGGCATTATTAAGACGTGATGTCCTGTCAAGGATGCCTTCACAAGTGGAAGAGCTAATGTGACAGCTCTGAGCTGGGAGAAATAATAATAATAATAAAATAAATAAAATAAAGTTGCTTTTCTTCTCCTCTAGTATTTGCCCTGTGCTGTCAGGCTGCACGAGGGGGCCATGCTCACATCTGTTACCCAGGCCCCTGAAGGAATCCTTCACAAGAGTAACTCTGCCTGCAAAGCAAATGTGAAGAGTTTGAAGGTGGCGTGTGAAAAGCTGCTGTAGGTCTTCCAGAAATCAGAAATCTCAGCTGTTCATCTCCTGAGAGCTGACCTGGGCACCTGAAACCACAGCGCCCGTGAAACACAAAGCAATCGCACTGAACTCTCTCTCAGCCATTTGCATTTTCAACAATTTCTCTTCAGAGAGATGCCCTGTGCCTACGGGAATATTTGCCTCTATTCGCAGCTGACTTTTAATCTAAGTTAGAATCCACTGGCTCTTCTTTTATAGTTGACAGTGGAGTTGTGGCTCTGTTAGATAAGTGTTCTTTTCTGTTGCTTCTTGTATAAAATTCCTAGAAGATGTGGCCTCGAACACCAAGATGTGGTCCCAAAACACCAGGGCAGAAATAAAATAGTGTCACTATTATCGAAAGTGGTCAGCAAATCCTACTCTGACAGCAGTTGTTGAATAAAGATGCTCAGTCTGGCCAGGAAATAAAGTACGAAATAACCTAAAAATTGAATTATAAAGCTTGAAATTCGGAAATATGTATTAATCCTTCATATTTGTTACCCTGATGTCTAGGATTAATTCTTTAGTTTTTGTTTTGGTTTGGGGTTGTTTTTTTTTTTTGTCACATGAGGACTTTACTAGAGTAATCAATTTAAAATATAAAAAATGGTTTTAGGACATGTGTAGAAGAACAGCAAAAGGAACATTTTCTAGAAGGCAAAGACAAGGCTTTATGGTTTTGATATTGGTTTTTTTTCATTGGCGGGGAGGGGTGTTCACGGGATTTGTACTTGAGCTCCTTCTGGGTATTTCAGCTCATAAATACTATTGAACATATTAACAACCTCAAAGTTTCTGGTCCCTAGAGTTGATTTAATTAACCACTGAAAGCCTTTGCTGTTACAAATTAAATCAGATTGTATCTGAGTTCACAGGAGGAGACAAACCTCGAAAAAGCTGATCTGTCCTCTCTAACTGAGGTGCAACTGCTTGTTTCCATGTAAGTATGTTATTAACAGATGCATAGCCCACTGCTTTATAAAGAAACAACACTTTTAAAAGTAAAAATGGGGCAGTTAAAAATTCATTTGCTTCCTTAAAGACCCTTAGCCCTCACATCCAGCAAGGTTCTGTGACAGGTGAAAAACCACTTGTAACTTCACCTGAAAGCCTCCTGTCTTACCACCACTCCAGTCACTACAGCAAAATATATTTCAAACATCTCAGCAGATGAAAGTTAATACAGATGAAGGGATTACACAGTACTGGAAGAGGGTCACTAATAAAGTTGTTTCTCAAACCAAGGCAGTTTTCACCAAAATGACAATTAAGGGGGAAATAGCCAGGCTAGAAAGTATTGGGATTTCTAAGAGGTTTTGTCCCAACATCCCTTGTTCTCAGAGAAGCAGCTCATTTTGGCACACACTAAAAACCCACATTGTCAAGCACAAGTGTAACCCTTTCAATTCCTCCTCACACTCGTGTGCTCAGGTCAGTGGATCTGAGTGTGTGTAAGCAACACTTAAACCCAGAGCCTCTGAGGCAGCATCTGCACCCAGCAGGGAAGAATGACAGAGCTCTCTGCTAAGTGACCTCACCCAGCAGAAAACATCCTGTATTTGAGGGAAGATCTTAGCAAAAATTCAAAGTCCAAAGAAATGAGAGGAGAATTGGGGCAGCCTGCAAAGTAATACTAACCTAGCTAAAGGAAATCATAACAGGTCACAGCAAGAAAACCAACGTAAATTCTGCCATCAAGAAGAGAAAAAAATCTCACTTGCTGCTTCATGGGATTAGGCTGTCCCACCACAAAGAGTGAGAATGAGTGAAAGGAGTCTGTACTCCACTTGATTCTGCCATTCCTGCAGCTGGGAGTTTGAGAAAATTCAACATCTACATCTAGTAGATACGTTGAATTATTCAAAAAGTAAAGTGCTAGATTTGGGTCAACAAAACAGGACCAGAGGCCAAGTGTCAGTGCTGTGGTCAGCAGAGCACAGAATGGTGACAGCCACAGCAGAGCCTGCACTGTAGGAATTGAGCAAGGCTTCAGAAATAAAACTGTGTTTCCAGAGAAACAAATGGGGTTAGGAGCTTAAATCCCCTTAAAGGAATTGCCTTTCTAAATGCAGCAATGGCTTTTTTTGCTCATCTTAAATATTACAAGCTGCCCACAAACCCCCACCCTCTGTGCTGAAGCAGTTATCTGGCATATTCCTTCCTCCAGAAATACAGAAATACATCAAAATGGGAAAATAAGGAAAAAAATATAGTTGATGCTATTTGTTCTATTAGTTGGACAGTTTCTTAGTAATGTGGTGTTTTAAGCTTTGTGCAAGAGGAGTTCCTGAAACCACAGCTTTTTGAGTGTGCAGGTATTAGCAGGAATGTGTCCTCTGTTAGTCTCCCAGTCAAGAAAGTCTGCTCGACACAAATGATGACAGTGCCACGAAAATCAAACTACTTTTTTGCCATTTTATAGCCACTCATCTTGAGCTGACACTGTACAGGCCCTTCACTGCTGGCATCAAATGGGGCATCAGCATCCAGAGCAGCCTCAGCTCTGCTGGATGAAGAGTTTCTACGATTAACTTTAAAAATGTCAATCCTTCTCCACGTTCAGTATCCAGGTTTGTTCATCAGTTAGTAATAACATCCCTAGCTGAGCTGAAAACATGTTCTGAGTGAGGGCTGGGGAAAGGAAAGCTTAAGCAGTTGACAGCAGTTAGAGATGAAGCAGACTATGCTGTTCTTTTCTGAAATGAGGATTCAGTGATTCCAGCAGGCTTCTGAAACAGAAGAAGGCACAAGATTATGGGAACAGACCTTTTCTTCTGGTTTTTCTGACAGCTACAATTCTACATTCCTCAGCTCTGTCCTGCAATTAAAAGGGAAAGATACCAGAAATAGCTGAGGAAGCAAGAAAACAAGAAAAGAAAAATAAGCTGATTGCAGCTACTCTTCTCTTCTCCATGTGTGCTATACACATTTCATTATTAGATTAGAAGCATCTTCCAGCAGCATCTCCACAGGCTTTGAAATTGCCACCATAAAAGTACATCACAGAAGTTATTTTTAAGCTGTGGATTTTGTTACAGAGAGAATCTCATTTTTAAAAATTTAATGGAGGGAAAGCATTTATTAGAAGACTATGACAGCTGAGGGGAAAAAATATTCATCATATTCAGAGAATACAGAAGAGAAAACCAACTTGGAATGTGTTCTTGCTCTCTCAGCCTGAATACCTCTCTCTTCCCTGACTGGTGTCAAATATGATCAATCAAACTAATTCTGCACATACTAAAAAAGAGCTTCTCCAACCCATTTGGCTCTGAAGTAACAGCCTCCCCTCATCCACACTGAAGCTAAGATTGCTACCTAAATGAGACGGTGCTGGTTCCATATGCTGGAATGCAGGTGGATCTCCAAGCAGTCAATCATTCTGGTGTTCAGGAGCGTACCAGCGCCTGTAACGTGCATCAGTCTCGAGGCCAAGACGAAAATAACAGATCTCTTGTGAAGGCAGTGCCTGTAGCCACAGTCCTTTCCCCTTTTTCACTGGCTAGATGCCCTTCAATCACCCCCGTTCCCCTGCAGGGGAATATCTGCCCCCCTTGTGCTGCTCAACATCACCCCAGCGCTTCAGGGCCCTCAACAACAGGCTAAGATGAAAAAAAAGAGTCTCAAGACAAACTCACACTGAGCTTGGGAAGTCCCCAGTTGCCAAAAGCAAGTGAATGCATGCCCTGCTCAGGTGCACAACAAAGAGAAAGGAGAGGAGAAAGAGCCACATGCAAAAGGAAGGACAAGATCAATGTCAAATGAGAAGGGAAGATCTCTCCCCTACACAAGCAAATAAACTTTCCTGCATTATTCAGGGGCTGTGCAGTCAGGGATGGGTACACCTCTTCTAGAAAGGAAAAGAACATTTGATGTTACCTTAGCTTCAAAACTGCAGCATTGCTCCAGGGTAATGACCCAGGGAAGTGCTGAGGGGTGAGGCCAGTTTACAAGTCAAACAGCACGAGAGGGGTTTAAGGTTTTAATTTTTTTAGAGGCCAGATACTTGTCCAAGAAACTGCTACACTGAACTGTGTCTAGGTTTGAAAACTGTGCTTGGTATCTATAATATGTTAAACAAAAAAGGAGGGTGAGAAAGGAATTCTTAGCATAACAAGTTACCACAGCCACATTTAAAAGAAAGCAATCCACAGCTCAAGAATTATTCCATTTCTCAATAGTGTCCCATTAAATCAAACCTTTGCTGGACATTCTCTTAATTACAATTTATTAATCCCACCTTCCCCCTCAAACAGCACTCCACAGTTCCTTCATGCACAACCCAAGCAACACTAATAGGAACCTGTACAGGGTCAGGAGAAGGCCCTAAGCCACAGCTCTGGCAGCAATCCAAACTGGAAAAGACACTGACTGTGCACAATAGCAAGACAGCTTTTCCCTAAAGTGATATTTTAATTCAGAAAAGAACCTTCACTAATCTCAGGGTTTATTATTATCTGTGTAGCAAATGGGACTGCAGTTGGTCTACATAAAGCACTCGTTTCCTGCAGGGCATTTTAGACTGTAAAGATGAAGGACCAGACCTAAACCAGAAGTCTGCTGGAACTCTGCTCTTGCCTTTAACTTGATTAAGTGTGCCAAAAGGCAGGGAATGAAAGTGCAACACTAACAAAAAGACCTTGGTGGAGCACAGGGCATGGAAGGGATTCCCTCAGGTTCTACATGGGGACCAACATCTGCACCAGACCTCCCTTCATCCCTCCCTGGGACTGATCCCTGGGCAGTGACTGGGATTGGGAGATGCAGCAGTAGCACCTTCACCAAGCTGAGAACACAGTGCACTGTCAGTGGAGCTGTCAGGCTGAAGGACAGCTGTGCATCCAACACATCTCACGGGAAATCAGGGACTCACTCACATGGCTTTGCTCTCTGGCCATGATGTGAATTCCCTAGTGGAAGGGGTTTGGCTTTGCCAATAGCCAGCTTTGGGCAAAGCCTCTTCTCCACAAATTCTCCCATGGACATTGTGAAGGGAGCGAGCATCTCTCAGTGTGCACCAGGATGAGAATTGGCACAAGGAAACAAAAACCTTCATCACAGATGCCAGTATGACAGAAAGAGCAGTAACTGCACTGGGAAGAGTGCTCCACCACACAATTATAAATAAGTATAATCAGCAATTATACATAATTTCCAACCTCTTACAGGCTGAGATGTTAAATACAAGGATGACGACCACACACACCGAGTTCTGAAACCCATTAACTCAGAGGGTTAAAAAGGACTGAGAGCTTGGTATGGCACACATCCCACACCACTTCCCTCCCAGCCCTCCACTCCAAGATCTGCATTACAAAAGAGATTTCCTCCAAAGCTCTTCCTGTGATGAGCTTTACTGAAGAAAAGATGAGAATCCAAAAGAAAGATAAAAGCACAGGGATGTGGGTTAGAAGAGGTCAAAACCAGACACCGGGTACTGTCACTGGGTTCACAGGAATGCTTCATTATTAGGTATTTTTCTTCCCTTCCCCATCTGCACTACAAAGAAAGTCTTTTTCCAGAATGCTCAAAGGTGCCAATAATCAATTTAAAGCATATGAAATACAGTTAAAATGCATTTTTTGAGCCGTGTGCATTTTGGAACGGAAAGCAGAGTGCCATAGAGTAGCCATCATTAGGAAAATGGTCTGCTTAAAGAGATTTTCTGGCATAGGAAGAGGACTGTGAAGTCTTTAAGAGTCTAAAAATATTTTTACAGAACTTGCCAGGTAGGAACAGCTAGGTGGAAATTTTACAAAACATGCTCTTTCAACCTGAAATGTGTGAGCTGTACCTGCAGGCTCTTCAGTTGCCTAATGTTCTCATCAACTGAACTACAATTAAATCCATACACTGATACCTAGTGGCTGAAGTGGAGGTGAACTGCAAAAACTGTTCCCCTCTGGGCTGATGGTGGCTAACACAAAAGCTGGTAATCCTTCCTAAAGATCACCACTCTGCCTTCAGGGTCTGCCACTCTCCTTTCCTTAGGACAGAGCAGTTATTCTGCTTGGGATTCCAGGGCCTGAGCAGATTCCCTCTGAGCTTCCTTTTTAAGGATGGGTCAGAACTGCAGCAAACTCCCTGAGCATCCAACACTCTTCCTCAGTGAAGAAATGGGAAACTTTGCCAGGATTCATCCCTCTCACTCTGGAGGAGATCCAGCCAGGTGTCTCATCCTCATGCAATCTGCTCAGCTCCCCTGACTCGGGGAACAAACTCACCCAAAATCTCGCAGAGGAACGCACCCAGGGAAATTGCTGAGATTCAGAGCTTTGCAGAACCACTGTGAATTTGGAAAGAGATTTCAGCAGCAGCTCAGAGCCAAGTTTTCAGCTTGTGACATGTGCACCATGACTGGAGCTGCCTTCTAGTTAATCCCAGACACGCATCCCTAAACCAGCCTGTACAGGAACCCCTCCCAACACCAGAGATGGCAAATTCCCCACCAGCAGTGGGTCATGCCATGCCTGCTCATCTGCATGGCACACAGCACTGCCAGCATGTCACCATCCAGTCTTTGTCACTGTGCAGACCTATATTAACCACAGTCAAGTCCAAATTATTGACAAAACATAAGAATAAAAATTTACGTTTTGACTCCAGTTGTTGATAAATGAACTACTGCAAAAATTCTGCCCGTCTTTATATCCAGACATTTTAACAGGAGTTCAAAACCTAATCCATGTTTTTATTTGAGGAGAGTCTTACGCAGGAAGAAAATATCATGACATATCATTTATGCCAGAGAAATTCTCTAAAAGATCAAAACCTGATGGATAAACAACAGTTAATATTCAAATTATACAAACAATGAGGAGGAGCACAGTGTACTTACTGAAATTAAATGTACCTGCACTCTGGGTATAAATCCAGCACCAGCTATTTGAAGCTCCCTATATTAAATTTTATTCATTAAGTTGAAACTAAGATTATGCTGATAAAATGCCAGACTGCATCTGTACTCCCCAGCAACAATATCAGTGATAATTCCTGTTGCTCCCTTGCAAAATTCAGTATCCTTGTGTTTTATTGCAGCTCCACCACACCCTTCACCCAGCCAAGTCTGCTCTGCCAGTTGGCATTATGATCCCTCCAAAAATAAACATACTTTTAAGTTCTGCTCTCCTGGCTCAAGAATGTCCATTTCTCTTCAGCTTATGATCAGTGTAGTTGCTGACACACTGCCAGTTGTCCTGAGCCACTCCACAGGGTACAGACAGGCCCTGAATAATTGCAAGGATGAGATGTCTTCTCCTTCCCTTTTTTAAAAAAATGCTCCTTTTGGAAATGTTTCTTCATGGCATTGGTTTAAGCAGAGGGTGGATGTGTTTTAGAACTCTGTGTTCTGTCTCAAGTAGAAATTATAAACCAAAGAGTAGAATTGCCTGGTGACTTTATCTGGTCTGTATAATGTAAAATATGTGGGTGCTTGGATTTAAAAGACATATCCAACCACCCACCTGAGATATAAAGTTCCTGGAGACACTCTCCTGCCTGGAGGATGTGCAATATTGTGCCTTTGGACTACTACAGCTCAAATTCTTAGCAGTGCTTAGGATCACAGGATTTTTTTGAAGTGCTACTACCACAAACACTACATAAGAATCATCTAAGCCATGTTTCATGTCAAAACATCTCCTAAGCACTGAGGCAACTTTGGGTGGCACACAGTGCTCAGTTTCATGGACTGCTCATTAAACAGAGAGGGTCAAATCACTGAAAGCACAGTAGACGGCACTCCAAACACACCAACATGCAAAATGGAACGTTCATGTTAAATAAAACAAATAACCAAACAAGCAGGGTAGAAAAGAGAAGCCCAGGAAAGCATGAAAGAACCACCATCAAATGTGTAAAGTGATTAGGATGAGGAGGAAGAACAGCTGGTGCCTGTGTGCACCAACGATTAGACAAGAATGACTTTTTTAATTTATAGCAACACAGATACAAATTCACTATTAAAGAGAAGAAGAGATAGTTTGGTCCACTTGATTTGGTATTAAGTAAAGACACTCTAAGGCTTTTCCTAGTCTGACTCATTCTTTAACACATTCAAGGAGAGGGGTTTTTTAACCAAACATTACTTCCCAGAAATGTTGACCACTCAGCTCTAGTGCAGTGATGATGATAATAAATAAGCATTTATTTTGAACCAACTGTCAGAGCAGTTTTACTTCACAGTTCAGCTGAGGATTATGAAATACACTTCCACACAGGAAATAAGTATGGCTTGGAGACAAACAGATAACCTGCTGCACTCTTCCCTCAGACTTCTCCATGCAGGAAATCCATCTGAGCCATCCATATTGCTGAGGCTTTCAATATTGCTCCTGTGCTAGTGGCTCACTCTGGATGGCACAGCAAGACCTGCACAGACACCCAGAGGATGCTCACTCTGCCAAATGCTTCCTCAGAGAGGCACAGCCTGAGGAGAAAGCACACAGCACAAGAAGGAATTTCTTTTTTCAGGTGTGATGGCACTGATGTAAATTTCAAAATGAATTCCCACTGCATTTTCTTTCTCAAAATACACCTAGCACCTCTTCCATCCTCTCACATTTGAGGGCTTCTCTGAGATGAGATATACATTCATTTTGTCTCCTTTCCACCCAAGTCTCATTGCCCAGACATGGCTGCATAAATGTGTTCAAATGTAAAAAGGTACAAGATGCTGATGCTTTGTTTGCATGTAACAAGGGGTTTTTTATTCAGAAAAACAGCACAAGATAGTGGGCCAGAGCTTCTCCAGATTTACTGCTGTTTGCCTTCAATATTACAGCAAAGACATTTAAAGAGGGTCTCATTTGAAACAGATACAGAATCCTTTATGTGGCAAAAGATCCTTAAGATGATCGAGTCCAACCATTAACCCAGCATTGCCAAGTCAGTCCATGATTTGTTCATCAGAAATTCCAAGGTAAAAAATAATTTTGTCTTGAAACGATAGGTAACAACTAGCATTAATAAAATCCAGGGAACCCAAGTGTGCCAAACACACTTGTCTGTGTTGTTGGATTACTTTCTGGGCTTTTAATGACCCATATTTCCAAACACAGCTTCTTCAAAGGAGATTAGATAACAACATCATCACTTTCATTTGCAGCAGTCGGTAGGTAATACACGATAATATCATAATGCCTCAACTAACATTTGACTTCTCTTGTTTAATAAGAAAGGAAAGCAGACTATTAAGGATGCAAATACCATATTCATTTGTGCTTCCTTTCCTTCCTCTGAATGCAGCTCCTCACAGCATCATCGAGGCCTGAAGAGAAGATCCAGCAGCACATTTTGTTGCCACTGTTCTTCCCAGAAACACATAATATGTTTTATATCACTACAGAATTCAGTCTTAGCATGACCATGAAGTAATAAAGCAGATCTTTAAGAGAAATTATTTACTGGTGACTTCAAGGGACTTGCAACCTACCACTGAATATAGGTTTTATCACTGAACTGCACACAGTAAAGGGAATTACTCAGGAAAAAAGTTCATCTCCACCGCCATGATACTAAAGAAACCAAAACAAAAACAAAAACAAAAAACTCCACAAACATGGAATGTTTTTTCTGGGCTGGGGATGGGCACAAAAGTTTAATGCAGAAGCTTTCAAGCATAGATCTCAAAACAGAGTTAACTTTTTCCTGAAGTTCTGACTTTATACCATACCCATATATACTTCCTGTATTTACCTGCTTACCTAATCCACAGATCAACTATAAACCAAACTACAAAACTATTCAAGTTTTAATGGAATACATTATTTAATGCAGAAATATCTCAAAGGACAAAATCCTGCCAAAACCTACAGTGTTACAGAGAATGAAAGACCAAAAATAATTTGTATGAGACAAGCGCAGCTCACAATGACAAATCACATTAGCTGTTGCCTTTTCAGCCAAAGAACACCTGAGCCATCAGTATTTTTAGCCTTAATCCTCTTAAATTTTTAAAACAATGTAATAGTTATGCTTGATCTAAGTTAATTAAGTCTTTAATTAAGCGAGAATCTCTGACAAATCACTGTTACGTGTAAAGGAATGACCATGCTAGACAATTTGACATTTTTCAGAACCATCATTTCCCAAGTCTTTACTCAAGGAACACAATTTCTTGAAGAAGCCATGAAATACTTTGAGGTGGGATGGCTCTGGGGCAGCATGAAAACTTATTTGGGGTGCAGTCCCACACATCAGCACTGTGGAGTTTCAGTCAGTCCACCACTCCCAAGTCAGAAGCTCCTTTGATGCAGCACAGGAAAATTCATGTGATATCTCCTCATATAGCCCAGGACATCCCAAATGCATTTAATTTAACTCTTCATCCCAAACAGGAGTCACAATCAGAGCACCAACACAGCTGAGCAGTATTAAAAAGTATTCCCAAACACAGAAGTGCCCACATGTTGCTCAGGAAAGCTGAAAATAACCATTTGCATTGCTGAGCAGCAGTTTCAATTAATAGCTCCATTTTCCCCATTTAGGAGCAGAAGCTTTGCTTGCTTAGCTCCCATTAATGTTAACGGGGTTGGATCTACAAATCCCTACCTGAGGTGGAATACTGGCATTCCTACTGCAGCACATTTTCCCTGAAGTTAAAGCAGAGCAATTCACTTTATTTAACCTCTGCCCACTCTCTTCCCTTTCAGGAGCTTTAAATGTAAGCTTTAAAAATGATAAGCATTAATTTGAGAAGAAAATACATTATTTTGCTTCTTTCTGTTTTTAATCAACAAGCATGGCCATCCCAATGGACCAGTCATAAACGTGTTCAAATAAGAAAACAAATTTTAATACTAAAGTATACAGATAAGTCAAATCCAGCTTACAGATCAAATTTTGAGATGAAGCCCTTGGCATTCCAAATAGAACAAAAATTCCACCAGTTTCTGGGCTTACTCCCTACCAGCTCCAACACAAAAAATCAGGATGATGCTTTTGAAAGGCAGATTAAGCAACAAGAGGTATCATCAAAAGCTGTGTAAAAATAGAGAAAAAAAAATATTGAAGTATTTTGGTTCCAGTCAAACAAGTCAGTGCAGGCAACTCTTGCAGTTTCAGTTGTGGTCCAGGTCACTCTAAAGTTCACTATGGGCCAGGTGATTTTCTGGTACAGACCATAGGCACCAACAAACACATGAAGAGTAGAGGCAAAAATCCCAAACCCCAGTTCATTGTCACCCAAAGCTTCCATGAGAACACGTCTGATGAAAGACTGTGGATTCATATCCCTCAAAAGGCAAAGAAGTGTGGACACTGGGGTGGGTGAAAATTGGAATCAATGTCATCACTCGGGGAAAAACTTCCCCTGAGCAGCAAGCAATGAGCTGGGAACTGAGCCACTGGGCAAATGGGGAGGCCAAGGTGGATCAGATCCAGTGTGCCCTGAGAGCCAGCCTGGAGCTCTCTGGGGCTCTGCCTGCAGCAATGTGGGGCAGGGTGTGAGAGGGAGCTGCTGCCTCCCCACCGGGATCAGGAGAGACACTCTGCTCGCTGACAGCTTGTCAGAACACTGCCTGCAACATTTGGGACTTCCATTTGCAAAGTCTTTTCTATGCTAATCACTTCCTACAGATGTTTTGAAATGTTTTAACTGTTCTGGTTTGATTCAGCAAGACACTTGATGGTGTGATTTGAGGGAACTGCAGCAGGAGCTGCAGCAGGGAACCCATCCAGGACCTTCCTGGACATCCAGCAGCAACAGGATACAGAGAAGCAAATTCCTGTCTTCCCCAGGAAAACAAGGTAAGATGAAAGATGGGACCAGCAGTGGGACAAGAGCACCTGTTTTGGCTGTACCTGCCTCACTCAGAAAGGGGAATTTCCATTCTGTACAAAACCTTGCCATTTTGAACTGACTTTTCAAACCAAGCAAGAAGAAAAGGTCAACATTTCTATAAACCAGAATGTTTTTAACGTTGATTCAGAAGTATTGACATCTCCCTAAAAGTATCAAAACAGTCTCAAACATAAATATGGTACTGAATAATAAATCCAAAAGTCAAAAGGAAGTCAAGCATAAAAGCAACACACATACATAAACATCCTCCCAATCAAAACAAGGGCTGAGCATGACAAGTGTCCCAAAAATGCTTGGCTGCCCACACAGCTGTGTTTTCATCAAAGGCTCCTACTTATTTCTTCTCCATTTCCTTCCTGACTCTGCTATTTGTCCATGGCTTGGCCTTATATTTTGTTCGTAACGCAGTGATGCTCAGCCTTTAAAACCCAACTGTCCTATTACTGAAATGTAATACTCTCCTCCAGAATAATTCAAACCTCTCCTCCCAGTTTTACTATTTCCTTACATAATACATCATTAAAACTAAGTGTCATAAAGTTGTTTGGGTTCTTTTATGCAGAACAAAGGCGGTCAGAGAATATCAGACAGTAGAAATCCAGCCATCCTCCTCCTCCCTGTTCCACATGCACAATCTCCCTTTTAACGTGACTGACATGCAATGGGCTCCACACAACACAATTTCTCTGTACAGCTAATACAATTGGGAAGAAATGAGCAGGCTTTTGGGTTCTGCATGCCTTCACCAGACATTTAAGCTGAGTATCATCAAGCTCTATGGCTCTTAATAAAGGACAATGAAGTTATCAATTGAGGGCAATTAAGAAATCAATTTTAAAAATCTAAAGAAAGCATTGCAAGACTGAATGAGGGAGGATCAGTGTGAACAGAAAAGAAAGGGAGAATGTGTGAGATCAATAAAACTGTGAAGGACAATGCCATAACACAACAGCTGATGAATTGCAGGAGCCTCTGGGACCAGTGATACCACGGGAGTCACTGCCTTTCACCTGCTATCAGTGACAACCTCGGTGTGATGTGTCGAGGTGACTTGTGGCCCACAAGGTTTGAGAGATACAAATTAAAGAAGTTCCTAAAAGGCTCACAGCCTTTTCTTTCAGGTGTGCCAAGTGAAGCTGATGAAGATGCTCAGATGCACTCAAAGTGCAGCAGAACCAAATCAGCCAAGCACAGTCAAGCCCCACAGAAAACAACATTTTTGACTTCTCACATAAAGCAACATTTTTGCTCCCCAAGAAAAACTTCCAATAGGTCTTATTAAGGATTTGAAATAAGGGAAGGATTTTTCTTTTCACTTTGCAAATACAACTCCACTGATGCTGAGGAAGAAACCAATCACAAGCTTGACTGCACGTGTTTCAGCACAGATGATCTTTCGTGCTACATTTACACCACTGCTTTCCCTACAGGGACATCACTGCTCTCTGACTTCCTACCTTCTCTCCACACCTCCAGCAGTTAATGAATCAGCCACATGGTGAGATTTTCTGGAAAAGTTAAGCAAGAAATTCTTCTGGGTAGAAGGAGTAAGTTGTTACAATAACAAGTAATTTACTATCGGAATGCTACGCATACTGTATCATCTTATTTGTATTTCACAGTTAATCTCCCAGCTCACAAAAGTTTTATCGGATTAGAGGCATGTGCTGTATTCCCCTTTATAAAATTTTACAGTCCCTTGCTATTCTCAGGGCTTGTTTTATAGGCACAATTTGCTGCTTTAATCTCACCCAATTGTCATATTCTAAATCACGGTGTATAAAAATGTCTTAAAAGGAGAGATGCGCTGAAGGGTAGTACTTAATTACACTTACTGCCTGATTTAAATGTTATCTGTGCTTTGCCAAGTGCCAGGCACAGAGTAACCCAGCAGAGCAAATCTGCATAAACCGATACAAGTCATTATTGGGCTTTTAATAGCAACCCCGTTCTCCTGTGCAGCATTCTGATGAAGGTGTGCTCCTCCTCCTCCTCCTATCATATTAGCTCACAAGAAAATTAAGTAAGGAGGTTGAAGAACTGGTAATTGGTAAGGTCTTTCCAGTCACTCTTTGCTAACTTATTTATTTTTGTCTCCTTGCAGAAATCTTTGTCAAGACAATTTTGCTGGTCACCTTCATGAGTCTGATGTGTCCTAATGGAACTGAAAAGCAGAGTGCATAAAGCAAACAGAAAATCCATTTGTTCAATGGTTCCCTATTCCTTTTCTAGCACTTCCACTCCAGAAGAGCTTCTCTTTACACCCTTTCCACCCAGTTCCTAGGAATCAAACAAACAAAACTGAAAATACCAGCAAAATTTTAGGCAATTCATGTTTTGATTTCTGATTTCCTCCTCCCCCACCCAAGTGAGCACAGCAAGGGACTGATTTGCCTCTGCACTAACTACATTAGACATGCACTTAAATTCTCTGGCTCAGGGGAGCAGAAACACAGCTTACAGTACATCATATCTAAATACTTTCTACTTCATGCTCCAATCCCTGCTCCTACCACACACCAGAGAGCTCAATATAGGCCCACTTTAGCAAGATCGCTCTGAACTTCAGGGAAAGCAGGAGAGAGACCTTTTTTGCTTAGATTCATTGTATTTAATGAACCAGTGAAGGTAGAGTAAGTACTGCAACTCTCACTGATCTATCCAGCAGCTTTATTTCTGGCCCATACCTCCAGCATAAATTCAATTTCACTATTTCTTTTTGTTGTTGTCCCCTTGAGCGTGCTGTGCTCGTGGTCCAGCACTGCCAAAATCTAGAAGGGACTAAACTACAGCTTTGTGCCAAGAGCCCTGCAAGTCACTGAGAGAGGACATCACTGAGTCAATCCCAAACACCCAGCAGCTTTCTCCTCAAAGGACATTTCCAACTTTGCACACATTTCAAACCATGCCAGAGCAGTCACAGTTATGCATGGCTACTCCTTGCCCATCTATGTAGCATGGCTCCAATCATGAGATGCCAGCATTGTTTCATGCAAGATAAACTCCAACATTGTCCCTGGTGAGTCCATGGAATATGTATGTGCCACTGCCACCAGCCACAACTGTGCCATCAGTGCCTTTATTTCAGCCTTGGCAAACAAGCAACTGGCAAGGGGAAGAAAAAGAGGGGGAAGAAACCCAATTCAGAATGATTAGGTGTTTCATCCTCTGATTTTAAGCATCTTTTCTAAACCCAAGTGATGTGAAATACTAACACCCCTCAGCTTCACAGAGGGCTGAAGCCATAGCATGTCTGGCATGGCAGAAGCTGAACCTCTCAGCCTGAGAAGAAATGGGCAAGAGGTGAGTACAGAACAGCTTTCCCAGCTCAAGGTCAGTCCAATCCTAGCAAGAGCCTGGCAGGATGACTGTGCTCTCAAAGCAGTTCCCAAAATCCAGCCAGTGGATTCCTGGCAATGTGCCTTCCTTTGGGCAGAATAGGAGAAAGGATATGAGGTAGCAAAAAAGCCAAGGCATTGGGAAAATGCTGCTCCCAAGAACCTCATTCAACTCATTTTCTCTTAAAATGAAAAGCAGTATTTTCCAGACCACTGATATCTGAAGCCAAGTGAAGAACTTCACATTTGTCTCAGGGGATCCCACTGCACTTCAGAGGTGATTTCAACAAAAACCTTGATGACAAAAGTATGCAGTCCTCTGCAAGTAATTTAGAGAGGTAAAGATGAGACATAACTCCAAAGGGCCTGAGACAGAGTTACACAACTATAGGTTTAGCAGAAATGAGTTGCTGATTACAGTATTTTACATGATTAGAAAACACTCCCCCACGTAAAGCTCATTTGAGTAGCCACAAATTAAAGTTTCTCTGGTGGTAGATTCACCTTGCCCCTTCCAGAAACAGCCACTCCTTCACAAGGAGGGGAACACTGGAGAAATGGTGCAGCAAAACCAGCACATTCCATGGTGGTTATATCATCCTCACAGGAGAACTGCCTCCTCTGGTGAATCCCTGACAACTTTGGGGCTTCTTCTCATCTCCTGTGAACCCAGCTTTTTTTTTTTTTTTTCTTTTTTCTATTTTTACTTTTTTTAAAGTAATAATATTACAAGATTAATTACTTAGCAAGGTCTCTACAAACACATCTGCCTTTGAAACTGCTACAAAAGCACAAGCGAAATTCCAGAGATAAACAAACACAAACTCCCTTTTAATTAAGCACCGTGCCTCTCCGTGGGGGGTGACTGAGCCAGCAGATGCAGGGGGATTGCCAATTAAGATACAACTTTTTTGATGGGAAGGGTACAGCCATACACAGGAGGAAAAAGGAGAGGAACTTGCCATCCAAGTCATTATTTTAATTGGCTGCTCACACAGATTATGCATTCCCCGCATTGGACGCTGCCAACAAAAGTATTACTGATCCAAAATACTAAAGAGCCATCAAAACACGTCCTAAGCTGCTTGTGCCGTGTTTTTACTAAAGCTACCTGTGCACCTCACTCATCCTGCTTGAGAAGGCTGTAACACAGGGAGATAATTCTTAGGGTTAATTAGACAAAGGAACAGACAACTCTTGGATTTAATTTTCTGTTATTGATCATCATTATTCACTAAACATCAGGCATGCTTAGCAAAAACTTCTTGAAGGGAATGCACAGTTGTTTCTAGCCTAAATCGGTTTAAAAAGCAACCAAAAAAAAAATAAACCCCATGCAAATAGTTAAAATAAACTCTTGAAAACTGCATGAGGCAGGATGCAAACAGAAAGTGAAGCAGAGGATGGACTGGTCAACTTCTGTATAACTTTTAATGATTTAATATCCCAATATTTTTGGTGTGCTGACTTTCCTGTGATCCTAATGACAGTGCTGTTGTTCTCTCGGCTTTGCTACAAAGCTGCACGTTAACTTTCACTTCTGTTTGTATCCGCTTTTAATGGAAATTCAAATAGGTTTTCACATGGCTCGTTCCACACCTTTGCACCCCTTGGGGAAGGAAAAAAAAAAAAAAAGGCAGGAAACTGAGAAATGGCTTGCTCAGTTTGCAGCCGGCTCAGGAATCTTGATTTTGCCTCCTTACACACTTGTGTCTCCACCGCAGAGGACAGAGCCCTGTGCAGGGGGAAATTCAGGCACAGGAACCCAGAGCTGCTTTATCTGAGCCTCCTTCCCCTGAACATGACAGCTCTGTCATCCAGGCCGATGGAAACACAAAAGAAGATTGGGATTTCGCTATCTCTACTCAAAATAAATGAGTGTGGCAGAAAAGGAGCTCTTGTCTTTGCAAACAGAAGAAGGGCTCAGCTGCTACTGAGAATGGGATGAGCAGAAATGTGCTCCTGCCTTGGGAGAAAAGGCTGCAGAGGTAGACTGGGGCAGAGGAGCTACTCCCTTCTGGGTCTCTCCAGCTGGCAAGCCAGAAACAACAGCATTACTAAATCTCAGTTATCAACAGCAAAAACAATTCTGGCTTTTGTGGAAAAAAAAAATACCAAACTGTAAAAAAAAGAAAAACCAACCCATATCTTTCTCGGTTTCTTTATTCTCTCTGGGAAGTGTCTCAATGCCACCGGCAAGACAAAAAAAGACAAAAAGTAAGAGGAAACTCCTGTGATACCTTCCCTTCCTCCCTCCAGCTGCTTTCCTTGTGGCAAGTGCCCTGTTTTACCCTTTGGGGCTTCTTGTAATCACTAACCCCACTGCACTGGGGATTTGTCTTCAATGCACAATCAACACTGGAGGTCCAGTGACCCCCAAGCCTTCTCAAGGCATAACACTACAGTTCTGCAGTGTCCTCACACCAAAAGTTTCCCCCATCTCTCCCATATTATCTACACACACCACTAGTGCAGAGTGCTGGCACAATGCTTATGAAAATACACTGAGGCTGGAGCAGCTTAATAGTATTACCATACTTAGTTATTAATCAGAATGAAATGCCTGAAAATAAAGGAAGTAAGGATATTTAATTTATGAGTGGAAAGGTGAAGGAACCTAATTACAGCTGGGTAATTCCTGCACATGGAAAGTACATCTCCTCCTCATCTAGCAGAGTTCCAGTGTCTGAAAATCAAAGCCAGACCTATCAAGGCTCAAAATGGGAACAAGATGCAATTTTTCAATAAAGAAGAAAGCACTTCCATTCTCAGCTTCCATAGGTATATTTTCCATCACTTGAATCCACTATCCATACCCATTATCACTTACTAGATAATTGTCAAAAAGAAAAAATTAGAAACAAGAGAAAGGAAACAGAAAACAGCAAAAGGCAAGCAGGGAGGAGAGGTGGAGAACCAATTCAATCTAGGCACTTAATTTAAACATTAAGTCAAGAAACTCAATTCCTCACACAGTCAAGAGAAGAGAATCAGGCTCTAAATTCAGAGCTTTGAATCACCCTGTGGCAGCTCTGGTGACTGTACGTGGCCTTGAGGCTCCCAAATTAGATATCTGAACTTGGATGTGTCCACAGCTATTGGCCACACTGCTTGCAGTAAATGCTAGAGTGATTTGGACACCTAATACTGGTTTTAATTCTTGCTTAACTGTAGTGACAACAGTCTCAAGAGTTTTGTCCCATTTTTGGAGAGTGCAATGCTGTATGAAAGTACCCGAACCATCCACAAGCATAAATTACACATTTACTACCTGCAGCACACTATATTCATATACTTCATCTTTCAGCCTCTAAAAATAACACAAAGATACATATTTGCCATAAACATGAACAAAGCAAACTTCATGCTGACAGGATGCATGCAGACAAAACCAGAGAACTTGTTTTAAGGAGAACATCAATGCAAATCCCATTGCAAAACCAGCCATTAATCAGATTTCATAATTCCTTGCCATATCTATCCTTTGCAACAACTCTTATATTACTGTACAATTAAAATGAAAGCAAATATCAGATTCTCACCTCTCCCCAACTAACAAACACTTCCAGTTCTTGAGAAACAGTATTAAAGTTCTGAACTTGCACTTAACTCTCACTGGACTTTTATCTGGTGCAGTATATTGTCACAAAGCAGAAAATGCAGGTTGGGCTGACATTATCTGTAATGAGACAGACACTCCTTCATTTTAACAAGGTACCACTGCCAATATCAGCCCTGCTGTGTAAGAAACCCGAGGCAACGATTTTTTATTTATACAAGAGCAATGAAAGCCAGCGAGATCAGATGTGATCGAAGGCACCTTCCACAGCACCTGCTACACAGTGAATATTCATGCAGCACCTTTAAAAAGCAGCTTACATCCCACACACCTCATGCCAACAGCTGAGCAGGACAGCCTGGAACAAGAAACTGCTCACACTCACGTGGCCATCAGCTCTGCATCCTTCAGAGTGGGAAATCAAGGTATTTTAAGTGCAAGGTCACCATAGTGGACCAGAGAGAAAATTCTTGATGAGACAATATTTGGAGACCAAGCTGATCTACACCTGATAGTCCTGTACCCCGTGGACAAGACTGTTGGTGAACAAGATGACAAATTAGTGAGTCAATGCTTTCTGCTGCCACAGTGGAAAGGACTGACAGCCCTGGCACACAAGGTCACAGGTACCCACCACAACCCTGGGCTTCAGGAGAGACCAAGAGTGCAAAACAAAAAAGATCCTGGAATGTCAGCCAGCCCTTCTTGAGGTGGGTATTTACAAGGGCTGTAGCTTTCTCTTATGGCTTTTCATTACAAGACTTCATATATATATTTCAGATTCTCCTGCTGAGACTATAGATAAGCTTCTAACATTAAATTTTCTATAAAACAGAGTCACAATACAAGGCTAGTGACAAATGTTGGCGTCAGAAGCCTGCAGTAATGGCATTCTGTTAGAGCAACGAACACTGACAGAGAGTAAAACAAAATTATCTTCCCAACTTGTAAATTTATTTCTGGAACCTTTAAAATGCGAAATTAAAGTTCCTTTTGTGGGCACGCAGACAGCCCTGTGTCTTGATAATTGTATATACAAGAAAGGCTTAAAACTGTAATACAGCATTTGGTTTCAGTCAACATTAGTTCTAGTGTTTGATTTATCCCTTGCAATAAATAGATTAAAGCTTATTACCATTGATAAAGTCGATCTTGTAAACCCCAGGGCGCCACTTTGAAAATTTTCATGGTGAAGTCTGGCAGTGTCATGCAGTGTAATGTGATAACACTGGGGTGATGTGGCACTGATGCCCATGCCTCGTTTCCACAATTTCTGATTCTGACCCCACAACTCTGAACAAAGCTGTAACCTTACAGTTCAGAGTGGGACAAAACCTCCCAAAAAACACAATATCCACAAAATATCATGCAAAAACCATACTCCGCTTCTTTCACTGTCTTCCCACAGTTGAACATTTCATTAAAAAAGCCAAATGTTCAAAGATACAGACCACTGAGTTTAACTTCAATACAAGAAGAGTTGATAGAAAATATAATAAATTGAACAAGTGGGTGCATTATATACCTGGAAAAAGGGAGATATTTTGCAGAGAGCAGTCATGCATAACATATCTGTTAGAATTCCCTGAAGGAGTTAACAAGCATGGAAATGAGGGGACATGGTCTGCGGGGACATTGCAACACAGAGGGCTTTTCCCAAATCCTTCAGAAAAGAGTCTCAAGGAATCTTAAGAAAAGCCTTTAAAAAGGTAGGCTATGGGGGGATAGAAAATAAGGGCATCTTATAGATCATCAACTGAAAAAGGAAAAAAAAAGGAAATAAAGGAAATAATAAATCATTTGTCACAACGATGAGAGGCTGTTAACACATCACCTCAGCATCTATGCTAAGACCTGTACTGGTCCAAATACCTGTTACTGGTCTGAGGAGAGGACAGGGAGGCAATGAAATGCCAAACTATACTGAGAAGACAGAGCTGGTAGAAGAAGGAGTAGGCAAAATTACAACTAACATGGAAGCTGTGGAAGAGTCTCAAGACAGCTGTGATTGGACAGCAAAATGACAGCATAAATTAAATGTTAATAAATGCAAAATATTGCACTGAAATAAAGGAGTAATACTGTCCACACAGACTGACAGGCTCTGAATTAGCTGTTCTAATGCAGAAAAGAGATGCAGTCACTACAGACAGCTTTCTGGAAACATCAGCTCAGCAGCAACCCAAAAATAATTAGCAAATAATTTTGGAACTTCTAGGGAAAGGTATCAAGGCTGAAATACAGAATACCATGTCAGAAACTCATGGTTTATCTGCAATTTAAAAATGTGTCTATTTCTGCCTATGTCATCTTTAAGAGAAAACACACGAAGACACGCAGATGTGATGGATCAGAACACCAAAATTATTTGTGAACAGTGAAAAGCTTCACTTTGCTAAGAATGCATCAGAAGTAGGAGTACATTGGGATTCTATAGCTTGAAGAAGAGCCAACCCACCCAGGTTTGATCCACACCACACACAGGATGCTGAGCTACATCAGCCTTTTGTCTGACCACCTGCATTGTTCTTATTTTCTTGTGAGGCAGAACACACAGAAAGGACAATTTCTACCTCCCTGTGAAGTGTTAGCAGGATAAGCCAGAACATGTTTAGATAAATTGTATTAACTGGGCTGCGATCTGCAAGAGGCTTCTCTCATTTCCATCTGCCCTGGAAGCAAAGATATTTAATAAGACATTGACCATTCAGCTCACAATGTGCTATAAAATTTTACCTTTGGTCTTATTAGGGTAACAAATGGGAAATATCATACAAGGCTTGAAATTATGGAGTAGATTAGACTGAAATTGCTTCATAAGTTAGGGAAGAAAAAACACCCTCCAGAGCTATCTCCTATCCCAAAAAGGACAGGTTCAAGCTAGCTAAACACTGTATTTTCTATTTCCATAGGAAAAACTGCACATTCTGTGTTTTTTTCCTTGACAAGCTGAGGGGGAAAGCAACTTTTGTGTATAAAGAGTACACATAGGGAATACCAAGCACATCACTGAACATCTAAAACATCCCATAACAGGCTCAGGTTGGGTTAGAGCACCCTAGGGCCATTAGACAATTTATGATGTTGTAGGCCAAAGATTCAGGTCCAAACTAGATGAAAAGCCAATTTCAAGCAGATCAGAAGCATCCCATAAGTGAAGGAAAATAGAAGGGCCAAAAAAGAAGGATTTTGATCCCTGTAAGAGCACTCCTCCTTAGCACAACAAGCACATGAAGACCAAGGGGTTTTGTGCCATTAAACAGCCTTTTCCCACCTGAAAATCAAACCTTCTTTTCCTGGAAAAACAATAGGCAAGGATGGAACCAGACACATGAGACAGCTGCTCTGTTACAGCAACATATTCATATCTTGAACCTATCCCTAAGAGCATAATTTCCACCCCCACCTTGGCTTCTCACACCAAGCTCATAAGTAACCACCAATTGCCCAGGATGTAAAATTTGCAGAAATCATTTTTGACTTAGTTCTTGAATCTCCCCATAGCTCTTAATGCCTCTTCCCTTCTACGAACCAAAAATACAATAGAATGACAAAAATCCTGGCTTGCTGGACATTCTGATGCTGAGAAAATTCCTACACAGAAACTATTAATTCACAAAATCATGTAAGAAACACTTCTGCTAGACAGAAGTGTCAGACAAAGCTTCCATGCTTTGTATTATTTTTCAAAAGATTCAACTATTCCCAAACACCAGTTCAGCCTCACAGGAACTATCCCCCTTCAACCTTTCACTGAAGGTGGTTCATAACAAGTGCTGTTGAAAATAAGAACAATGGAGCAGTTTAAGTGCACCATTTTTCAATATCTGACTCAACCATAATAACTATAATATCCTCCATGTCAGTAATAAGACAACTGTTAAACATGATACTTAAAATCATTCACCTCTGACTTCACAAAGCTCTTTCAGGAAATACCTGTTTCCAGAAATCTTCATTACTGTGACACTCAGGAATCAGTGGGTAGGTGCTTTTTCCCCTAAACCAATAAAATACCCACCTTCAAGATTACTTGCAAATAGAGAAATTAAACATGCAATGGTGTATAACATCAGCCTGCATAAAGGCCACATCTGTCAGATCCACCAGCCTGGGCAGAGGAATTTAGAAATACCTGTTGCTCAGCAGGCAGAAATCCACTGCTGAAGTCAGACAGAAAGAAAGGGAACAAAGAAAACAGGGGGAAAAAAATATCTAACAGGTTTAGTTTTCAGATAATTCAACCAACAAAAGATTCAAATCTTTTATTCACACCTTCAAAAACCATCATCTGTAGGTAATTAATTACTGCATGCCTGATTTCACTCTCAGTATTTTCACTGACACCAGTGGCAGGAGGATTGGCCCATTCCCTATTAGCTAACTCAAACCAATAACTGGCTCTTGAATATCCCATTCAGATCTAATATCTCCTTTAAAGTATCCATTTCTGGCAGAGCATAAAATAATCAACCTATCAAAGCACTGCAGTTTCATCATTACCCTCCCAAAATTAATCAAGTTTCAGCACATGCAAGGCAAGCCTTTAGCAGAACACTGGTAAGCAGGAACAGATAAAAGTGGATTTCCCAGTGCCCATACTGGAAAGTAACACAGCTAATGATTTCCTGCAAATCACCAGTGCAAGATCTATGAAAAAAAAATGCAAAATAATTCAGCTCTTCAGGAGCAATGTGTAAAGCAGAAAACTGAGCTGTACCCTGTGAGGGTTATGATTCTTCTGTGGTCTCACTGAAAAAAAAGTAGTCGGGTTAGGTAAGGTAAATTCTTGCTTTAAAGTTTATTTTGGAGTCACTTCTTTGAGAAGTCATGTATACTAAAAAATAAAATTTTAAAGCTGCAGTATCCGTGAACTTGATGAGGTAAAACTTCTAAAATTCAGGGTTACTGTTTTACCTGAGCATGACAGTAACAACAGTGAATTTTATCCTCCTTAGACCGATAGTACAAGGCAGAAAATCCACTTACATCCCATTTAAAGCCATAAAATAAGTTGCAAGAGGAGTGAGGCCACCCATGCTGACACCCCCAAAAAAGTTTATGCTTTCTGCATAAACGATTTTGTACTTCAAATATCAACAGAGACATGGGCAGGTTATTTTGTAAGTCAGGGAAAAGCTCTCATACCCCAAGCCATGGCTGTGCATTTTGTACCTGAACAACTCTCCCTTCAGCTGAAGCTTCACTGCCCAGCTCCACTATCAGATGTCACACTTGCAAAAGCCTAAAAAGTCAGAATAAAAGCTGGGGCGTTGCTGCAATGCACGGATTTGAAAGACTTCAAAAAGTTACTGGAGCAAGACAAAACTGCACAAGATTCTTCCCCAGGAAGCCAGGCCAGCAGCAGCCCAGGAGCTCAGAGAGGCTCCCAGCTAATTAGCTGTTTGCTATGTAGAAAAGAGGCTGTAAGGAAGTGCCCAGTGCTGCATCCTCATTTGTGCTTCTCTCTGATCCCTACAGCAGCAACTCAGTCCTGAGTGAAGCAGAGCTCATTATCCAGCAGAGACAAACTCTTCTGAGGAGAGGAGGTGTTTCTTGGGCTGTTGAAGAGCATCAGCTCCCTCTGGTCACTCCTGTGCCTGCCCTGAGCTGAGCACAAGGAGCCCATGCAGGCAGGGCCTGGCACAGCTTGGCTGGAACCAGGGATGGAGCCTGGTCTCTGACAGGGGTGGAACACAGATCTTTCTTCATAACTGGTTTGGAGGGAAGGGAAGAACACTGAAAGTAAACCCAGAGCTGGCCTTGGTTTGATTTCCAGTGCAGAGGATGGGAAAGCCTTCATCAGCTGGTCCTCCCTGGGTGAGCAGCCCCTCTAAACCATGCTCCTTTTGCTTTCCTAACAGCACATTCCACATTTGCCTGTTAGGCACATTTCCCTGTCTAAAAGAGAGTTGAGACTCTTATCCTCACCCTCTGTGGACTCTTGGCTCATGCTTTAAGAGAACACATTTACTTAGGAAGTGCCCAGGGCAGTCAGGTCATGCCCTTTGATTGTGCAGGGAAAAGTTTGGTGCCTGCTCCACTTCAGCTGCCCCAAAAGCTTAATCTGTTCCACCTCCTCAACCCCTCAGTAAATGGCACCTCATTAATTTCAGCACTGTAGCAGCACTAACACTGTCTGCTCTGAAGAGCACAGCCCCAAAGCCAACACATCATCCTCAACAGGGAAACAAGCCAATTTGATTTGTTCAATCAAATTGCAGGAATTTCCCATTGGTTTTTTTTTCCCTTTCATGCTTAGCATCCTGCTTTTATCTGGCAGCGTTTTAACAGCTGTTTTCTTATCACATTAAACCGACATCTCTGACAAAAAACAAATGTCTAATTCTCCTGGATTTCCTCACAGTATGCTACAGGGGAGCAAATCTCTACTGAGCAATGCTTGTCTGTTAGCCTGAGCACAGCTTTTGTTCTTTAAACAAATATCCTTCCCATCCTCAAAAAAAACCCCAAACGAACAAACCCAGCATAACAAAACTCCACAACTTTGTCACAATCTTCTGTTCAAACTTCATCTCCCTCCAAAATAGCAGGCCAGCCCTCCAGCCAGTGGCAGCACTGGCACAGTGCCTAGGAAAGTAATGGAGCTGCACTGATTTACCGACAGTTAAAAATCTGACCTGGAGATGAGTCATGGGCTTTACTTGCTGCTTGAATTGCGAC
The DNA here is from genome assembly GCA_013400435.1 of Pycnonotus jocosus. NCBI lineage: Eukaryota > Metazoa > Chordata > Aves > Passeriformes > Pycnonotidae > Pycnonotus > Pycnonotus jocosus. The sequence continues at coordinate 334,078 of VWYP01000787.1, read as the reverse complement.
GGATTCAAAGGGTTTGGTTTTGTTTATCTCTGGATGTGTTGTAAAGCTGCAGCCACTAAAGGTCAATTCCAACATTTCTTCATAATATTTAGGAAAGCTCCTGAATATTTAGGAAATGCTTGGATGTATGAGATTTTTTTCAAGCACGCTGCTTCTTGGATTTGGGCTCATCTTTTCGAACACAGTCACCCACTCTGCCATCTGAAATAGTCCATTAACCTACACATTGAGGCAGCCAGTTTTGATCACGAGGTGAAAAACCACAGCTTAGCTCTGAGCCTCAAAACAAGAAGGGAAGAGGGGGAAAAAAAAAATCAAGCAGGGAGAGAGGCTTTGGGACTCCTCTCCCTGCTGTCTGTCAGAGAAATGTGGCTCTGGCTGTTTCTGGGTGCCTTCAGTGTTATGGTCTCTTCTCCCTCTGCAGAGCAATCCAAGCACTACAGAGAGTGACAGAGCTGCCTGCAGCAAGAGGTTCTTCAGTCGTGTCAGGATTACACAAGAACAAACTTTATTTCCCAGGCTAACAGCAGAAGAAAAGTAAGAAACAGGCAGAGAGATGTGCTCAGCCTCCTGCTCCCTCCTTGCCCACAGAGATGTGCACTGAGCCGGGCTGGGGCTGCCAACACCAGGGCTCAGCTCCAGGCTGGTGAAAGCATCTGCTGATGTGAGGAAACCAGAACCTCAGCTGGTGCCCGACCAGGGAAACCCCTGGAGAAGGCAGGAAGCTTCTGAATTAAATCCTTTCCCCTCCCTGCTGCATTGCCAAAGAAATGAGACCAACTGCTCACATGGCTTCCAGGCAAGGAACAGGTGAAGTCACTACAGCAGAATTTTATCTGCTGGGGCGTTCACAACACATCTTGGCTCAACCCAGCAGTGGGCAACACATCCCTGGATGTGGTCCCAGCACTGCTCTTCTGCATTCATGGTGATTCTCCAGCACCCAACCTGACAAACCCTATGGGACCAAGAGGGGAAATAACAGGGATATTACCATAACCCAATACTACCAAGCTTACCACTTTGCAATGCACTAGATTCAGGGAGCTTTCTGGGCAGCACCATAGTCTTAAAAGCATCATTAATTCAAAAAATAAAAATAACAGAGCTCCAATACCCATATCAGATTCTAGGGTTAAACTGAGTGGCAATCCTGAGATTTTACAAAGTTTTCACCTCCATGAGGAACCACTATCCTTCCTTGCTAAGCAGAACAGATAATCACCCTAGGGCTCCATCTTTAGTGAAAAATAAAATCCCCTATTTCTCAAAGACAAAAAAAAAGACAAACAACCCAATACCAAATCCCTTTTCACTACCTCTATCCAAATTCAACAGAACAGCAGCTAAAAATATGTCAGAAATCAAGGTGCAAGTGAAGAAAGGAAAAAAGGCTTAACACCAGAATGGCAAGATTTCAAGCGTGACCCATTGCCTGGTAATGTCAGTGGGATCCTTTTGAACCGTTTCCAAACAAGTCAGGTACAGCTCACCTGACGTGACTTGTTACTGAGAGCAGCTGATGGAGGTAGAGAGGAAGGCAAAGAATTCACAGGGAAAACACAAATACAAGAGTCATACAAGCCCCTTGATCAGTGAGTGGGAGAAAGCATACTTTTGTTTCTTTTAAACATTTCCCCCAAAAAAGAAAAAACAGCAGCCTTCCCATAGGATCCATCTTAAACTCAGGTAGGGGGAGAATGTAAAGCGTAGCTAAAACCTAAGATTTTTCAAGGTTATCTAAGCAGACATTGCAAAGTTCTTTATGGTGTTTAGTAACCTACTGCCCCCCAAAAGTTAAAGTACTTTCAAACTACTCCAAACATATTCAGCAGAAATCTGTTATCAAAATCATTGAGAGACAAGCTGGTAGCTGTACGTTGTGCTGGAAAAGCTGCAGATGAAATGCAGAAAGCTCCTATGCTTTCACTCCACATCCAACAATACAAACATTTTCAGTTACCTCATAAATCAAAGTTTGTCATTAAGCTGCACGTAAAGTGCCATCTTACCCAAACCTCTGGAAAAGCATTGAGGTAGTTAATTTTATTTTTTTTTTTTTTAACAATCACTCAGGAAACATTTCACAGGTGAAGGAACCGTGGGGCTGGTGCAAACCCTCTGTGACTGTTGTGGGGCCAACAGGATTGAGGCATCTGGTGGTGGCCAGAAACAAATGGACCCAGAGAGTGACAGTGTGTTTGAGCTTTTACATTGACACACTTTCCACTCCCAGCACACCTAAGGGACTTGCTGTAAACTGGTAACAGAACCTGGGATTCACACAAATTAAATAAAAGCAGGAGCAGACAATGAAGAAAGTTAATTTTTCACCCAGAGAACTGCAGTGTTAGAAGATTGCCCTGGAGGATTTAATCAATGGAAGTGAATCTTGTATACTTTTCTCCAGTATTCCCAAAATAAGTCAATAAGACGCCAGCACTCTCTCAGTATAGAGTGCCCATTTTCCACTAAGCTTGAGTTAAAGTCTTTATCAAAAGAACTAAAGAAATGCATTATGATTTCAGAAAAAAATAGTAAGCAAAGAAATAGAAACAGCAGGATAACCTTACAAGGCAC